>JAAKBH010001545.1:0-54713 GCA_019776075.1 Amaranthus palmeri
GCAAAGTATCAACATTCAATGGTAGAAGATATCCATCACAAAAGAATTTTTATAATTAACTATCTTTTCCATAACACTAATAAATTCAATTAGAACATGAAAAATAAAACTTACCCACTAATATTACCGATTATGCAACAATTGACAATGTAGATCAACCAAACCCTAATACATTGAATGCCAAAATCCTTTGAATTCTTCCACCCATCACCTTTAACATAAAAATCCGATCAAAATTTCTTATAAAATACCTAAGTCTAATTTTTTCAATTTCAACAAATCAAAAGAAACCTAAAAACCTAAATATGATTTTTAGATTTTTTTTTGAATATACAACTAACTTTTAGATTTTTAGAGATTTCTTTAATATATCCATTTAAGTCTTTAGTGTTATTATTTTATGAAAGTTCATGAGTACAGAATTCTTTTGAGCTTACACTAAAATTAAGTTTGTTTGTAACTGATGAATTATACATGTGCCTAAATGAGTTTCAATGTTTGTAGATAGTCCACATACCTAAACTCTCCCTTAATTTAATCTAAATTTGACTTGTGACTAATTTTAAACCTATATAAAATTTATTTAACTCATTTTAGATTTGATCTTGACTCTTAAACTCATGTTGGATCGTGTGATTGCTAACGCCCAATATTCTCAAAAGTGTTTTTAACGATCCGTTTAGTAGGTGGTAATAAACGGTGGTAATGAGAATGATAAATAAGAGTGATTTTGGTTGAAAAAATCTCTTATAGACCTTGATAAACATCAATACAACAGAAAATCAATCCAGCTCCAGTAATCAAAAAGTGTAAAAGAATAACACCAATTACAAAAATTAAAACGAAACAAACGAAGATCTGAACAAAGAAACATAGATCTGAGAAATACCTGACCACCGACAACAGCAATCGAAGGGAGAGAATCCCAGAGATTAGGAAGAGCACTTTCATTGCCATGATCTCCAAGAGCAGTACAAGCTCTTTGAATCTTATTAACCAAAGAAATCAAGTTCTCCATTTCTGTAACAGAAGTATCACAGATTTAGAAAAGCTTGAAAATTGATTAAAGATAAGGGTTTAGTGGTTTTCCGAAGAATTGATATCGGGGATTTTAGAGAATTACCTGACTGCGTGAATTTACAAGAACAATTTGAAGATTAATCTCTTGAAACCAATTGAAGATTAAGAGAAAAACAAGAAAATCCTGAGAACGATTGCAGTTTTAGAGAATTCGAACAAGGGGCGTGACCAATCTTTGATGAAGAATTGACAATTTTACGGGTTTGGTTTCTCTCAAATGATCGAAGGGCGTGAAAAATTACTGGGGTTTTTCTCAATGATCGAAGGTGAATGATGCAGCTGTTATTTTTGTGAGATAAAACTGATTGACGGTTTTCACCTTTTCAGATAGAAGGGTGTGAAAGTGAGAGAAGGCGAGAATTGAGCGGGTTATTTTTGGTTATTTGAGTTATTGTGAAAAAAATAATATTACCCGCTTTTCCTCTTAAAAAAAAATTGGCTTTTTAACGCTTTTCAAGTCTATTTTTGCAACTGTTTTACGCGTCAAAAAAAAAAGCGTCTAATAACTTCATAATTTTTAGACGCTTTTTATTGTGTCTAAAAAAAACTGTCTAAAGGCTCCATGTTTTGTTGTAGTAATTATACCATAAAACATCAAATACTTAGGTAGAAAATTGATCAGTTTAACGCCACAATTGGGTTCAAATTGAAATTTTTACTTTTACGTACTACCTTACGTTGAAATTGATATTTTTAAGGTCAAAACTGATACCTTTAAGGTCCAAACTAAAAAATGCACAGAAAACGAAAAAAAAAATGAAAATCTAGAGGGAAAAATGCGCCCGTGTAGTACACGCGCCTAACAATGGGTCGGCCCATATGTAACACCCCTAATTTTCGACCCCTTTACGAAACCAAAACCGTAAAGAACGGGAGGAAATTCGGGTGTTACATAAAAGAAAAAGAAAGGAATTTAAATAAACGTTAAATATTAACTTTAAAAGGTGAGAGAAATTTTGGCAGCATCTACTCTAAAACTGTGCGTCTTTATAGAAAAACAAAAGCCATTTAAAAATCTAATAAAGTAAAGGCATCACGACCTATCAAGACTATCACGGCGGAATGATTCTTCGCGCCGACTTCTCAAATCGACATGCCAAGAGTGGATCGTGGTTCCAAAGTCAACGCGTGCGTTTTAAGATGACTTAACACTTTAAAATCATACAACGTTATAAACTACGCAGCGGAAATACAAAGATACAGAGGACACAAGGCCTCATAACAAACGTATACAGCCAAAGTTTACAATAGATAAATAAGAACTACAAAAATCAAAGGATAACGATATGACACAGGTTATTTTCGCCCTCATCACTCTCCCCCAATGCAATGCAAAAAAAAGCTCCAATACCTGCTACGACTGTCCATCATCCTCCTGCTGCTCGACATCAGACCAAGGCCAATGTTTCATAGCAGGACGATCATAGAAAGTCATCAAATAAACAAACATAAACACAAACACGTACACGTCAGAACTAGCATCAAATATAAGAAGACCAATTAATATAGAACATTATGTTTATACAACAAATTAAGATGATTTCATAGGAAGCAAGCACAAATAGTAACCGTTAACCATCCCCTTGCTTCTAGGATAGAATGCGGGTCTTCACATTTCTCTTCGCAAAACACAAACTCTTGCAGAACACGCGTAGTATCAATTCAACCAAGGCATTAACATATTATCTAACACGTGACCCTATAGAGCATGTCTATCTTAGAGAGTAAGCGTATTCATAGCCTTTCTTTGAGACTGATAACTTCTTTGAGGTAAGTTAGCTTAGGTGCACTTCTCACTAGCATAAACTATTCTATCATTGAATAATCAATGAGTAACCATTCTATTAAAGTGTAAGCTTTCTATGAATCAATAAGCTTTCTATGAATGAGTAACATTCTATCAGTAGATCTTTTCTTCACTTCATGGCAGTGACATGGCCATGGGCGTTATCGGCCACCCCGGCGCCATGGTGAAGTATGAGCTCATACCCCCTCCAGCTGACCCTCTCGGGTCCTACCTATGGGAAACTAACACTGGGGTACCAATCCAGTGGAGAGGGCAACCATATTGGGGTTTGCAAGGCCCGCATGGTGACACCTCGGTCAAGGGGCGTATCGGCACCCGGCGCCCAATTGACAAAGTAATGCTCATACCCCCCTTACGGTGGTCCCGTCGAACCTCACCTAGGGGACTACTAAATCAACCGGATATAATCCGGTTGAGTCACGCCAACTAATCATAATTTAGTACTTCATCAAAGGGGAATAACCCCGCTTTTGACTATTAATGAATGCCCTGGGATAGCAGAACGCCGAAACCCCACTGAGCAAACTCAAATAAAAATATGAAATTCACCTATAAAGGAGTCATTCTAACTCCAAGTAGGCATAACCCAATTCTTAAATTAATGAGGGGGATGGTCCCCCGCCTTCTACAAATACTCTCATTCTCTAAACTATTCTATGTTCAAGGATTTCGTAATCGATATCTCTTCATACAAGGCTTACTCGCTAATATTTCATAGTTTCGATACAATGCATATATCACAATAAAATAAAGTCTTAATGCAATTGCATATAAGGATAGTTATTGCGTGTACGTACCTGCAAGCGTCGATGCACGACCAAAAGTTACAAAAGTCACCCAACTAATATCTACTTTCCTCTTATGAAACTTGCACCTATATAAGTTAAGGGTAGAACTAATAAGTTCACTTATCTACTTGTCATACCCAGCTGAAATCCAAAGTGACCACTATTACTCTTTCAATATGAGTTTCCGATTACTCTAACACGCACACATTTCATTCAATACAAGTTATGATCATTAACTCAACAACAACACAAGTCTTCCCATCGATTTAAGAATAAGGGATTATGTGAATCATTTATTTACTTCAACTAAATGTGAGTTATATTGATTCACGTTACTCAAACATAACCAATCACAACTAGCTTTAAAAATTTTAATATAACACTTATATAACGATAAGGCAAATTTTTAGAGTTATCGAATCGCGATATCATTTGTTTACATTCTCACAAGCTAGAAAGAAACTATAATCAAACACACGACAAGTAACTTTCAATTGTTCTAGTACACACTTAGTCGATACTAGCGACACATGATATAATTATTCTTTATTATTAATTTTATTTAATAATTCTCTTTACAAGTAATTTTCACCACTAGTCCCTTATTAGTAATTTTTATACAATAATTCTTTATTAGTACTTATTATCACCACAAACACCAACTATAACGACGGCACTCACCATTATAAGCATAATTAATTTATTTTTAACTATTAAAAGTGACTAACACTCTCGATTATAACAACTATTATCACTTATTCAAAAATATAATCAATATTCAAAGCTTATACAAATCTATTCAATTTATTCAAATCCTCAAAAACACAAAAGTAGTAATACTACCATCATTTACATTCTTACTTTAAACCTTAATTCATAAATAAATTCAATTCACAATCAAACTCTCATCATAATAAGATTCAATAAAGATTACTCCAAAATCAACATCAAACTCATAAACTTGGTAAATTCCAATTAAAACAGAGAAACTATCACATTCTTACATTACCATAATAAGATTCAATATAATTTAATAAACAATCAAACCCAAACTCATGATAAGATTTAACCAAATTATTAATCAATCAACACACAACCATAGTTTCTATTCACACTTCAAACCCTAAGTCATAAACATGTTAAATTCATCAATTAAAACCTTACCCACAAAAAGATTCAATGAAGTAGCTTAAAACCAACACCAAACTCATAAACTTAAGTAAAATTTCAATTAAAACTTGAGGATTAATTAGAGAATATAAGAGATGGCTTACAAAAATAGACTACAAAGTGGACCAAGAGATAGGTTGGTCCTTGTGGTGGTGGAGGGAAGCCGTGTGGCCTGCTGTTGGTGGGCCAAGAACGCAGCTGTGCTGCTGCAAGGAGGGCTGCCGGCTGCTTGGGGCCCGTAGGGACAGCCGGCCGTGGCTGCTGCTGGCCGTGGTTGAGCCGTGAGGGGCGGTTCTTCAGAGGGAGGAAGAGGAAGGAAGAGAAGGAGAATGGTGAAGAGGATGACGGCTCAAGCAACAAAATAAGGGTTTTCCTCCTACTCCTTACCCTTATTACTACTATTAATATTATTATTATGTTTATTACTTTTTATTTATGTTGTTTATCTAGATTCATATTCTTATGTGACCCAAGAGACTCACCTTCGTGTGTCCACACATTTAATAAAATAATAATTTGATTTAAACCTCTTTATTTTAGAAATCGTAATTGTATTTCCAATATAAATACATGTTAATATTTAAATACGTATATGAAAGGAATTTATTTAAAACTTTCTTCAAAATTAATTTAATATTATTATAAAATCTCCAAAAGTTATTAAAATATCAATTAATGACGTCAAAAATTCCCGGAGTGTTACACCATATCTAGTCTTAGAGAAAAAATTGAAATGGATGAGCAGAAAAAAAGAAATTCAATAAATAGAAACTTTTTGAAACTTTTTCCCAAAATAAGCAGTTTTGCTCCTGAGTTGAGGTTTGGACTTGTTCGCTGTTAGTAACAGCGAACAGAGGCTAACTTAAAATGTCAAAGAATGTGTTCGCTGTTACTAAGAGCGAACAGAGGCTAACTTAAAATGTCAAAAAGTGTGCTTGCTGTTAGTAACAGCGAACAATGTCGAGCTTAAATCAACAGATCCTCTTTTTTTTCTTCATATCCCCCTTTTCAGTTAAACCCTAACTTACTTTAAACGAACTCCTCTTTGATTTTCCGCCATTAATACTCCTTCGAACCTTCAATTTAGCCCATCATCTTCCAATCAAACACTAGTTAAGTGGTCTTGCACTTAAATTGACTTGTTTAAGCCTTAAGGTACAACTTTCTTTTTTTTTGTTTTTTTGTTATTGTATACGAATTTTAGGGTTTTATGTGATACCCCCTCCTATTCAGCAAAAGAGTCCCATTTGACTTTTCACGGTTTTTAAGAAGAGTCAAAATGGGACCCTTGGGGTAGGAGAGAGAGTGTTATTAGAGGTTTTTAATTATAGAGATTAAAACTTAATTATTCCACCAATTTTGTGGGTTTTTTGTATGAAAACTTAAAATTGATAATCATCTTCAATTTTTACACAATGTCCCAAAATTACGCCATTTTTCCAGAAATCATCAACAGATCTTCAAAATCCGAACAAACCAGAAATCATCAACAAACCAGAAATCATCAACAAATCTTCAAAATACGAACAAAATTACGCCATTTTTCCAAAAATCATCAACAAATCAAATCTTCAACAGATCTTCAAAAATCATCTTCAAAAAAAAAATTTCACCAAAATTAAACCACAAATCAAACCAAAAAAAAACAAACAAACACTATTTTTCCAGAAAAAATACGAACAAATTAAACCAGAAAAAAGATGCCATTTTCAAAAATCAAACACAAAATTAAACCAGAAAAATTATCTTCAACAAAAAAATTTCACAAAATCAAACCACAAATAAAACCAAAAAAGACGCCATTTTTTCCAGAAAAAAGACGCCATTTTTGAGTGTTCTTGAGTGTTCTTGAGGGAGAGGACGAATGAGTGCTCTTGAGTGTTCTTGAGGGACGCCATTTTTCCAGATCTGGGTTTGAAGATGAATGAGTGTTCTTGAGGGAGAGGTTGAATGAGTGTTTTTGAGGTTGAAATTTTTTCCAGATCTGGGTTTGACAAAAAGGCTGTATTTTATTGAATTATAGCCATGGAACATTTCATAAACAAGAGATTGATTTTTTCATATGACAGTCGAAGGGGGAGGAGGGCAGTTTTATTGAATTATAGCCATGGAGCATTTCATAGGAGTTCTTGAAGATGTGAAGGGAAGGTTCTTGAAATGGGTTCTTCAAGGGTGAGTTCTTTGGTGAGTTAGGGTTCATTGTGGGTGACTTAAGAAGATGAAGGGTTAAAGAAATGTCGAGAAGAAGGGATGAACAGTCGCAGATGAGAGAGAAAGAGGGAGGTTCTTGAAGAACCCAGAAACATTGAAGATGAAGGGTTGAGGGAAATGTGGAGAAGGAGGGAGGTAGGGTTTAAAGGAGTGGGTTGGTTTTAAAATGAAGAAGTTAGTAAGGGAAATTAGTTAGATTAATTAGTTAGATTAAGTATATGGGGGGAAATTAATAAGGGATAATTTAGGTAAAAATTGTAAATAGGAAGAAGTTATAAGGATATAAGGGTAAAAAGTACATGCTAAAAAAGGAGGACATTTGAGCTGACTTGACCCATAATGGAAATTGGACACTTGTGCTGAATAGAAGGGAGTATTATGTATTGGTTTCAAATGTAGGCATTTCTTGTTAAATCAATAGTCGTTTATATCAAATTTAGTTGTTTAAGGTAATTTTTTAGTTAGTTTTTACTTTTTTGTTCATTGTTTTGATTATGGTTCATTGTCTTTAACTTGGTTTATGGTGATTATATTGATTTTGGTTATGATGATGTATGTGTAGTTAATTGTGTATACTGATTTTGATTAGTTAATTGATTATATTAGTATATGTATTAAATTTGAATTATTTAATTACATTATGTAAATATAGTTAAATAGTTATTAAAATGAATGTACTTGGTGATGATGTTGATTTGTATGTATTTATGTAGAAATGGTTTCATTTCGTGTGACTGTTGCATGTTTTTGGAATAAATGGTTCCATTCGTACTAGTCCCTTTGTGGAATTATACGTAGAATTGCTACGTCAAGGCAATCAAGCTTTGAATGTTACTTCTAATCCTTCTCCAACGCCTATGCCCATTGTAACCCAAGAAACTTCAAATTCCTTTGTTCCCTCCCCTTCTTCTACTCCTTCTGATGATCCCACTGTTAATTTAGGAGAAAGTAGTCGGCTTCTACCTTGGGATGATGGTAATGAGAGTAATGAGCTTATTGATTCCCCTTTTGAGGATGATGTGGATGTGGATGAGGAAGCCCTAGCTAACGACATGACCCTAGGCAACATTCCTACAATCGTTCCTCCCACACCATATGCCCAATGTCCACCTTTAGATGAATATGAAGAGGACAACTCTTGGAGGACTTGGGTTTGTGATACCACCTACACCGAAGATGGGGAGCTTGAAAAGGGTATGATATTTGATAGTACGGAAGCTTTGTTGGAAGCTATTTGAGTCTATCATATTCGTAGGAATGTAGAGTATAGAACAAAGACTTCTTACCAAACTTCTTTACCATTGAAGTGTAAGAGGGGATGTTCTTGGAAAGTAATGGCTAGGGTAAATCCCTATTCTACCTCATGGTTTATTTAAATATACGATGGAAAGCATGGGAATTGTGTGTTGTCTAGTGACACCGCAACAGCTGGACATATTCATTTGACGTCCTCTGATTAATAATGTGATAGGAATTGTGTGTTGTCTAGTGGCTGAAGAGGCTTCACCTAGTACTGGCCATGTCCAACCCTCATGTCCATCTCAGGAAGTGGACTTTTCCTACCCCGTATAGGCTGGATCATCACAGTACCAATCACCTCCTCTCCCCGAGCGACACACGAACGCCTCCTACTACCGAAGGAGGTGTAAGAGGCCATCACAATTAGAGAGGGATGCAGGAAGAGGATGAGGATTAGTATATATTTTGTTGTACATTGAACATTTTAAGATATTAAACATTGGTATTCTTACGATATTTTGACATGGATTCATATTTTGTAATGTATGTATATATATGATAATTATTTTTATCCTATTTTGAGAATGAATTAAAGTTGATAAGCTCGGACTTGTTATGACTTGTGTTAATGACTGATTACAAATAGAAGATGCCGATAAATCAACATAGTTTCATTAATAATGATTACCAATACATCGTTCATTCATGAAATATAGTCATTACAACTTAAGTATGCTTATTAAATTTTTTCAATATCCTTTCGGTTTCTTCACTTCTACGCGCCTTATCCATTGCTTCTCGTTTCAAGTTATGTATCTCGTTATTGAGCTCCTCATTCTCCTGATCTAGCCTAATAATGATTGCCTTTGCCATTCAGTGCCCTCCGGATCTACCCACCTAAAGTAGGTGCATCCCAAATTTTCATCCTCGAATAGTGGACACGCAACATATTGACGTCCAAGATCAAAATCGCTCCAATCGCGACCTTATTCAACTACATAACCACAATGACAGAATTCTTTTATTGAATGATGCTTTGAGATATATATATATATATATATATATATATATATATATATATATATATATATATATATATATATATATATATAACTAAATCTAAAAATAAACATTAATTACGAGTTAATAAAACACATAATATAAATATTATAATTATAAATGAGCTAAACAAAATAAGGATAATTTACAATAAACATACCTCAACTTAACTCAAAGAGAATATGACGTATACAATAGAATGAAGGAAAAATTGTCGGGAATAACCCGTACTTTTAACGTTTGCCTGTGAATAATCCCTACTTTTGATTATTCATAAATATAGTCATTCACAGGCAAACGTTAAAAGTACGGGTTATTCCCGACAATTTTTCCTAGAATGAATATGAAGTAATGTATTTATAGAACTTCACTCAACGGCTATAATTTAAGGCTACAGCTATATTTTAAAGTTACAACAACTATTTTGAATAAGAACAACAAACAAAAGTCAAAACAAAGTCAAATTCCTATTCGCTATTAGTAACAACGAACATAAGAACAGGGTGAAAGCATTGTTCGCAGTTACTAACAGCGAACAAGTATGTTTGCCATTTTAATTCCCATGCTGTGTTCGCTGTTACTAACAACGAACAAGTTTAAACCTTTGCTCATGAACAAAACTGCTTATTTTGGAAAAAAGTTACAAAAAGTTTCTATTTATTGAATTTTTTTATTTTTTACTCACCTGTTTCAATATTTTGTCTTAGAGTAGGACGGTCTCGTCCAAATTTTTGTGTTTCACAATTACAGCATAATACAAGCCCAATGAAACTAGTTCACCAAAATGAAACCCGCCCAACTCATCACCAATTTGAGATTCTTAGAAAACCCTGGTTAAACCCTAAATTTATCTTAACAGGTAACACTGTAACAGATACCCAAATTCAAGCGAGATACCTAAAATGCAACAACAATGGCGGCGCACCGCCTTGACCCGGTTGAAATGGGTACTGGGTGATTACAGAAGGTACCATACAATACAAGCGATACCAAGAGAAATTTCGGGGCCCCGAATTTCAGCCAGAGACAGAGCTCAGGGTCGGATTCCCGCCGTCGTCTTCTCCTCTGCTTCCGAAGATTCTAAAAAACAGCTTCTTACCGCTGAACGAAAGCAGATTCGGTCCATTCTCAAGTCGGTTGATCCTAGCTTCTTTTGTTCCACCATCTTCAAGCTGCAAATTCGGGCCGGCTCCGGTTCTTCTATCCTTCTTTATTCAGGAAATGTCCTCCCCACAAAGGTAATTTCATATCATGCAAACCTCTTTTAAATCTTTCAATAATGCTAGTTTGGGCTTTGTTAAATTAGGCATATTCTGTGGTGTTGAGGTTTAATTAATCAAATCGTATGTATTTAAGCAGTTGCATAGAGATAAGGAAACAGGGGAAGTGTTAAATATGTCATTTTTGTGGGCTGAAAATGGATCAGAGTTTGAGGTTAATGTGCCTCTTGTTCTCAAGGGCCTAGATTCATGTCCCGGCCTTAAAAAAGGTTAGTTTTATTATTTGGTGAAGTTTTTTTGGGTTTGACGTTCTTAAAATATGTTGAACTAGAGAAATTTAGAATTCAAATGAATGGCAAGAGGCAAATTTTTTTGGAATCCAACTGATCTATCAAAACTTAATTGCACATTTGTACTGAATTGTAATTGTATATGATTAGCTATGTAGCACTAGTACTCTCTTATTAGTGTACAATACACATGACCATTCATCCATTTTCGACTATATTGAACTCGGTGCAATCAAGCTGCATAGTGTGTCCTCGTGTCTTGAGGTGAATGTTTTTGTTACTATATTAGACTCTGTATAGCCTAGCTGTATGTTGGCCTTCCTTTGGAATGAGGGTGTAGAGAGCTCTACAATTGCAATTCTCTCAACTGTAAGAAGACATTAGATGGAAGGAGTTTTCTTTATTCTATTTTGGTCACTCTGCGTTATAGCTTGGTGATGATAATGTTGTATACTTGTGTACTTGTATAGAGATGTGCTAATCTTATCGCTAATAGATGAATTTTCGAAATTGAGTTTCATTTTGTGTGTCCTAAATGTGATAGACTTTGATATAGAATCATGATAATAAATATGATTCTATAGGTTACACGACAAATCTTTCAGGATCGTCTTGTTCATTTTTGGGCCCCAGAGCAAAAGATAAAAATGGGCCCCTAAAAACTTAAGACATAATGCATAATATAATACATTTTTTGTTTTCTATTGTTAATATTTAATCTACTTTACAAAAAAAAAAAAACACTAAAAACTCATTATTTAGCAAAAAAATGTAAGTTATATATAAATTTGATTCAAATTAATATCACTTATATTATATACATAAAAATAAGTTTTTTGGGCCCTAAAAAACACGGGGCCCTGGGCGATTGACCGCTTTGCACTTGCCATTCGACGGCCCTGAAATCTTTGGCTTTTGGCATAGGAATTGACTAGGAGTGTAAGGTTTTCGTTTTATGGAGTATGAGGAAAAGATTTAAATTTTGTTTATTTAAGGTAGGGAATGAGTTTAGGGAGGTTTTATGAATTATTAAGGAAAATGGATGCATGGAATATTTCGGGCTTTAAGGAAATTTTTGGTTGATTGATGGACTATTTTAAATTGTCAATTTTTGTGCGCTATTTTATATGTTGTTTGTTGGACAGTGAATGAAAGATATGTTTAGGAAAGGGTTTTAAGAGAGTATGGGTTTGTGAGATGAGTCAAAAGAAATTATAGATAACTAATGGATGATAAGAAATATAGCTTAAGGATAATGTAGAATTTTTGGATAGAACTTGCACTTAGTCCTCGAATATTGGCGTAAGGCTTTTATGGGTGAAAGCTTTTTGGACGTGGTAAAGAAAAAAAATGGAAAATTTTGTTTTGTGAGGGATAGTACAAGAAGTCTTAAATTTGATTGTGATAGAGATGCACCACATTAATTAAAACTAGGTTTCTACGAATTCAAATTAGATTTTCAGATGATCTAATTCGGGACAGTCAATCAACTCTTAGTTCTAAAAAAGTGAATGGAGCTTTCTAAAGGAATTTTTACCCCATCAAAGTTTTACTCTCTCCGTCTATGTAAATTATGATTTTTAAAAAATGATGAAAATTAAGAGAATACCAATTATGTAATGTTTCTTGCCATATGTGTAAATTTATTATCATATTAGATGCTTTTATATTATACAATTAGAAACATAACAATTACTTTGGAATTTCTTTAAAAGGAAAAGATAACATAATAAATGGGGTGGAAGGAATTGTTTTCATTGAGTTATGTGCCTACCTTGTATAAAAAACATTTGTTTAGAATTTCGGACTAATTAAAAGAAAAGATGAAAATTCTATCTTTTGACTAATTCTACCGGTGGAGGGTTTGTTGGGACTCCTCATACGTTCTCCTCAAGTCTTGGTCCACTATGACCTTTGTTCTAACACTATCCATTAAGATAGAACCTAAGTCTTGACTTTAGCCATTCGTAGGTAAAACTCAAACTTGAACATGCCTTACATTCTGATAATGTTACGTGTCCAAGACTTCTACTCGACAATGCTTGAAATTATTGGACACAGAAACATTGTTATAATTTCGGACACATGCATGACACAACAATGAACATATCCAAGAATTAGTTGAACAAATGATATTTATTTGGGTAAAAATGAACATGTTCAACAAAAATAATGTAAAACTTATTTGATCTATATTTGTAGTTACTAGTCACCTTGATATTTAAATATGGAAAAGCACCAGAACATCTTTATTGAGATTAAATGATCAAATGTAGAAAGATACTGATGTAAATTCCGTATATTATGATATTTTCTCCAACGGAGGATAATGAAAATAGGGAACAAACATGACCTTTGGCTCAAGGTGCAAGAACTTTCTTATAAATAGTCAAGTTGATTTCACAAAGGCTCAACTTGAAATTTTAAAAATTAATATTTACCCTGTGTTTCTCTCAAGATCCTTAATTTTATTCTTATCGCTTCAAGCCTGAGTTTGTCTGCTAAATTCTACTGTGCTATAGCCTGAATCGTGTTATGGTAGTACATTGTCAATTAGGCGGTATCTAGTCGTCAGAGAAGTGAAGTAAATTGGAAATATGGATTAGTTAAGCTAATGAATTTTTGACCTTTCAAAAGTAAGTTTAAAGGCTAAAATGTTTTGCCAAGGGCTAGTAAGTTAAAATTGCAACTAAACAAATTAAGTTCACATCGAGTCTATAGTCTACGGGTTTTTAGCTGATAAGAGCATAACCTAATTTAGTTTTACAAAAAAAATATTATCTCTCCTTTGTCAAATATATTTCCAACAAGTCTTAAGTGTTACCCCTGTGCCTCCGTCTGGTGGCGCCTTACTTGTTCTGCATCTGCTTGATTCTGAGAAGAATTTGAAAAGTTGTCAACCTTATCCATTTGATTTGTATATATCTAAGGAGTACCGTCTTGTGGGATCTGTAAGCACCTGAACCCTTCCCTATACATTGTTCTTAAATCTTGATCAACTTGCTTCCACTTATCTATTTTCATACATGTTTATTCGAATGTGTTTATTCGAACTGTGAGTACCTGAACCCTTCCAAATACATACATGCACATAGAAGATTGAATTGTGTACTGGAAAAATCCAGTGGATATGTATATAAGTACAAACAAATTAACTTTGAATTGACCATTTGCAGAACATCTTTCATATAAATCAGGAAGGATAATAGTGTCAATATTTGTTATGTAAGTGGAAGTATGGCGTATTAAGGAAGTATGAAATCTGTCATGATTTTAGGCAAAGTATCAGACTCTCATATTGTGAGGGACAACATTATCCACCATTCATCAGAATTGCTAGTTTCTGAGCTATTGGATATACGGCATTGGATTCTAGGTTCACCTTAATTTATATTTACAATTTCAATTGTCAAATGTGTTTGATGGGAACTTTTAGTTTCAAGCAGCATTATCAACTGAACCAGATTCCTTTTTTATTTTAGTTCTTTGCTACTTATCTTCAAGTCTGCTTTGAATTTAACATGAATATTTTTGTGCAAAGCAGGAGGACAGTTAAACACAATAAGGAAGAGCCTAAAATACCTTTGCTCATCAGAAAGTATCCCTCAAAAGATCGAGGTGGACATAAGCAATTTAGACATTGGGGACAAGATCTTCATGAAGGATATCAAGGTTGATTCACCCATCAAGCTTTTGAGCAAGAACGATATAAAACCGATTTGCGAAATTGTGGCTTCGAATGTTGAAACTTGTACACCACTGAAAACTTAATCATTGTAAGTGAAACACTTCCATACGTATTTCTTTAAGAGCTGTCATTTAATGATGAAAGTTTCTTTATTTGAACTATAATAAAGAATGATGTGTGATATAGGCTATATGACCGCTTCAACCATAGCTACGCCTATTTCCCTTAACCCCTCCTTGAAAAAGAAAAACAAAAAGATATTGAAGAGAGAAGAGGGAGGTGGTGTTCATCATATTGTCACAGTAAAGTTATCGTGTAAAATGCATCCTCTATGCTCAATTATGTCATCAGTCGTTAGTTAATAAAGATTGTCGCTCTTTCGTAGTCCAACTAAAATTTGTGCTTAGTCTCTTTGTATTTGTAGGCTCTGTTATCCTTCAGAGGTTTGCTAATTGCTACACGGTTGCTAGCTGTTGTAGTTATAAATGGGATGTCATTTGATCCATAGAAAGAGATTCCATCGATAGAAAATGGATATGACGAGTACCCTTAAAAAAACGAGGGTTAGGTTTTGCATGTCTAACTCTTAATCTCCCTAGAGTAGAGCCATTGAATAGCATAAGAGTAATGGAATTCTGTTCTTTTGTGATGAAATTATTTTATGTGCATTTTGCTTACATTATTTTCATCTCCTCACAAATAAGCTGTGTTTTTGTATCTCAATTTTCAGAAAACCATTTACTTATCTTATATACACTGAACTTGTCCATTGCAGGCAATTATTTGTGTTCTCGGATCCGGTGTTTCGCTGCACAAGCAAATTAAAGTAGAAATGTCGAAAGTGCTTGGTCTAAACAATGCAAAATGAGTGCGATTCGTTAAGCGTTGCATGTCAAAGGTATTTTGATTCTCAAATATGTCACGAATGATGGGTGATTGATCGAGTCAAGAATGAGATTTTGATATTAGACAAAGACGAATGGTTGATTTGACTTGGTAAATATTACATGCCCCTCCGCTTACTTTTACATGATGCTTATAACTTGGATATTATTATTATATTATATTCTGATTCTAATAGGGGATTGTTTTACTTCTTGGTGACCTAGTCCATGCTTATAATACCTCGTCTTTACACATAATTTTATTATATTCTAATTGGCGATGCTTATAATACCTCGTCTTGTAAACAGAAACATTCAAGAATAAAAAAAGAGCAAGAATCTGATAAAAAGGCTTACTAGGATCGCATTGCTCATAAAACTGTTGATAGTCTGAAAATAATCGAAATAAAAATTACAATATCAATTTAAATTTTAGAAGAAAAAATTTTAAATTTTAAATTACAAATTGTTGATAGTCTGGAAATTTTATATGTTTTTCCTCTTTGGGGTAATTATATTTTATTTTATGTTATTGAAGAGACTTATAATTAAAAACTTGTAGACTTTATTTTCTTCGGAATTTTGTTAACTTTGTTTTGTTTGTTTGCGACTTTAATATCGACAATTCGACATTATATATTACTTTACAATTTTGAAATTTAGAATAATAATTTTAAATATAAACTTTCAAGCTTTGATGAATACGAATTAAAAAAATCAACATAAATATCGCCTAAAATTCGTCGGAAATCGATTTTATTAATTATAATTAAATCTAAAAAATAAATAAAAATATTAACAGGGTACCCGGTGTCCCGACCTGCTTTATCCGGGTACCCGCTAACCGGGTACCCGCAATAAATGGGCCGGGACACGGGCCGCAAAAAAAGGTACCCGGCTAACCGGGTACCCGGCTTTCCGGGTACCCGTTTAGCCGGGTACCCGGTAATGAACACCCCTAGTCGATTCACCAGAACAGTTCTGGTTCCAGGACGGTTTTCGAGCGTTTCGGGATTGATAGTAACTAAAAATGTACAGATTTATAACCATGGGATTTCAAATTATGGTAAAGTACATTATCACATCTTCGCCATATATGGAGGTATTTCTAGCTTAAGACAAAAGGAAGAATCATAGATGGATGCATGCAGGTGCATTCTTGTTTAACAGCCATCAGAGAGCTCAGTATGATACAAACTATGAAAATGTGCATCAAGAACCTCCTCGCCCTTCATTTTGGTATTGATTAGATGTAGTTTGTATTTAATCTCCATACATAATATGGTAATATTAATTTAATGCATATGGATTTTGCTATATAATTGCTTAAATGTTTAATTATTTACACTGTAGTAATAAGTGTTCGTATAATGCTATAATATTAACTTATTTCAATCACCATTTATAACATATATAATGACTAAAAAATTTAAATATACATTACTAACAAATGAGTTCAAAAGAAACTTAAAAAACTTAAATTTATGCATAACGTACAATTGTGACCTGTTCCGCGATAACCAAATTTTTTCTAGTCCGGTGATCCGCAATCGCGACTGCACCATGATCCCACGGAAGGGAAAGAAACCATTGAAACAAAGCCACAACTATAACAAGCCACCCAAGCAACTTAGGGGTAAACTATGTTTTACATTCACAAAACCATATACTACTCCAAATAAACTACACTAAGAAACAAGAAAAGAAAGACAACCCTAGCAACAATCCCTAACATGAGACGCTTTGAATTGACATCAAATCGACAACCCACCTTGTAACACCCACTGATGTGCAAATTTTATTTAACCGCAAGCGCACGGTGTACGTGTAGTCGCGGGTCGAACACAAGGAAGCTTGGGACAATGGACTTTACGATTTAGGTTGATTAGATTGCTAGAGGAAATAAAAATGATTGATTGGTTTTGAACTAACAACTAAGAATGCAATAAATGAAATGTGGTTTAACTATATGATGATGAGATCTAGGGCGTCGGGCATCCCCTAAAGTCTTGCATGATCTAATTCTCATTAGTGTCTATGAAGTGTAGGATTAATTGTGTGATTAAATTTGATCTTGTTAATCTCAAACTCTCGCTCTGTTGATTAACTATTAGATTTAGACCCTATTAATTCAATTCTCACGCGTTAACTTTATTGAACGAATTAATAAGAATTTAACTAAAGTTTACCCTAAAGCAAAGGCGATCCCAATCTCACACGCTAGTTCTATTGAATGGTTCGACGAAGCATATTTAATTTAGGGTTAATTAGCACAATTTAATCACTTTAATCCATAGTTTCATAGACACATCCAAGAATCAATTCATACTTAACTAATAGGTTCAAACCCTAACCCTAGAAAATGAATCTACTCACTAGACATGGTAAATGCAATAAATATCAATTCAAATTCAATGCTAAACATGAATGACAATGAATTAAGGATTAAACTAAAACAAGCAATGATTAAATACTTAATAATGATGAAAATGAATACTAAACAATAATGGAGAAAAAAAGAAATTATTATTAAAAGATGATTCAAACTAGAGATTAATGTTCACTACTAAATTAAACTTAAACTAATACAATGAATAAAAAACTAAGAATTAAAACCAAAGGAAACTTACAACTTGAAGGATGATTGAGTCTCAAAGGCTAGATTGAAGAACAATAATTTAAAACTAATGCTAAGAGTAATTTAAAAGCTAAATTAATGGAAAAACTAAGCAAAGACTAAAAAAGTTTAAAGGAGGAAGAAGAGAACCCTAATCAGGATTAAGGGTTCTATTTATACTAATGAGGTTAATTAGCCTAGGCCCAAAGAAAGCCCGGAGGAAAAACACGCCAAAAAGGTGAATTAATGTTCCGCCGAGTCGGCTTTCCAAAAGTATCTACCACAGCCGAGTCGGCTTCAAGTGTCTGGAAACTCACTGATCTTGACAGCATATTTCGCCGAGTCGGCGTTATGATAAAAATACCTACAGCCGAGTCGGCGATTGCTGGCAGACAGATTCTGCTGACTTCAAACGGTCGCCATTTCTTGCTCGGTTATCGGAATCGGACATATAATATACCGTTGGAAAGCCCTTGAAGTCTAGTTTCCAATGCCGCAAACCTTGCATTAATACGATATTCCTATCAAAAGTTATGGCCAAAAGAGTAGACATATATCAAATTTCACCTCAAAATAACAACACTTTCTACTCTTTTGCTCTTTTACTCCTCATGCCTTGATAAAATTGATAGTTTGATACGTTCTTTGAGCCCGGTAAACATGGTTAGCACCAAAAACACACAAAAACGACTCAAAAGCGCATAATTCACCCATCTTCCCATACTTTGACCATGAAACACCGAAATAGAGTGAAACCAAACGAAATGACCCCGAATCGCCTTCAAAACACCGCAAAGGAGCATAAAAATATAAACGATTAGTGCAAGTAATTGCACTTATCAAACCACTCCATGTTTAACCTTTGCTCGTCCTCGAGCAAATCAAGGTTGAAAAGAATAAAACCAAGGTTAAAAAAAGAGGTCTCCAAATTCAAGCACAAATGAGATAGTATATTACAATGAAATTTCTCTCTTTTTCTCTCATTTTGCCTAGGAACTCATTTCGGGTTTTCGTCCTAGCCACTCTTTCATTTTTCCAAATCTCACATTGCTCACCCACTCATGCCGCTCTTTTGCCTAGGTCGCCCTTTCGGGTTTTCAACCTAGCGGGCTTATCTCTTTTGAAACATGTTTCCCTTTTTCTAATGAATAGCATGTACAAACTTAGCAAAACAGAAGAAATGATACAATATAAACATGAAGCTAAGATTGTATACAAATAAAGCACAAAGAGAATATGAGTAGCAATGGGGTCTTCAGTAACCCAAGATAAATCAAATCAAAGCATAGAAAAAAATGCATAGCTAACTAGAATACTCCAATGGTGAACTGGGATAACACCATCAGTTGCACCATTACCTCTTAAGACATGAACACCGGCTCTCCTTATGGCTCCCCAAAAGAAAGAGGCTTCCTATCTTAGTCTCCTTATCTCTCAAAAAAAATAATCTCACTTATGCCCATATAAATCCCAAACCCCTTTGTCGACCTCATACCCAACCCAAAATAAACATCCACACAAAATCAACACAACCACAACAAATTAAACCAAACAAAGACACCCAAACTCCAAACAGTATGGCTCAAATAATGGAGCTCTTGGATCTCGCAATCCAAGAACTAATTTGGACAAAAGAGGATAGGGGCTTATGTAGGCTAAAATTTTGTAGCTCAAATAACATGCAGTGGTTAGTATAAGATGAAATGCGAGAATATAAGTGAGGATGGCTAGGTGGGTTAAGGTAGGACAATTTTGTGGAGCTAGAAATAGATAGAAGATAAAGATAGGAAAAGAAGTATACCTGCGAACGCCATGGCAAAGGATGTAGATAGATGTCGATTGAAGTACACTCACTCTCCTTTTGCCTAGTCCTCCTTCACAGGTTATGGCTAGCACTCTCATTATCGTTTTTTTTTTCCTTTTTTTTTTAACTTTTTTTTTTCAATTTTTTTTTTCAATTTTTTTTTTAAACAGAAAATAAAAGACAAGGTAAAAAAAAAAGACAAAACAAAAAAAACTAATCTAATAAAACAAAAAGAAAAACTACAGCTAACAGATGTAGACTCCACTCCATGTTTATCGAAAGCATTGTCCCCAATGCTTAACTGCGAAGCAAGGGAACAAACCATGAAAAACAAAAACATATGGATAGGGGAAGTCTAAAAGGAAAAGAACTAAAACAAAAAGAACTAAAAGTACGGGTTGCCTCCCGCAAAGCGCTCGTTTAACGTCACTAGCTTGACGTGTTTCAACACATGAAAATCAACTGGGCTCAAGGTCGTTACAAAGGAAAAGATTGCCCTTGGTAAGGGTATCCAAACCAACATTTACTACATACCTAGCCCAAGCATTATCATTGTCTACAAAACAGATACTTTCGAAACTATTGTCCCCAACCAACTTTTTCTTTTTCTTTCTCTTACAAAGCTTCTTTCTATGGTTGTTGTTGGGGATAACATTAGCATTATGAACAGCTGTAAGCACACTAGAAGCTACCTTGGGAGGTGTGGAACACTCCCTTGTCACATCTTTCTCCTCATGCAATGGCTCTTCGTCTCGCAAATCGTTATCCTGCACAAGTTCATCATCTTGCAACAACTCGTGGGTTAGATCAAAATTTTCATCACATATACCATCCCAACTCATTACTACTTCACTCCCCCCAGTGCCTTCAAGAAAGGCCTGTAAAGCATCAAAATCCAACTCATAGCTGGATTTAGTGGGAGTGTCTATGTGACATACAGATTCAACAGACACAGAAAAATCAGGGGAACTATCAATATTGAATTCATGTTTATCATCCCCTATTTCCATCACAATTCTACCTCTAGCAACATCCACTACAGTCCCACAAGTCGCCAAACATGGTCTCCCTAGAATGATTGGGGTCTTAGGGTCCTCAGGTATATCTACAATTAAGAAATCACAAGGGACTTCGGACTGTCCAATTCCCACTAACACATCTATCAAGATCCCCTTAGGGTTGATGAGACTACGGTCGGCAAGTTGCAGTTTGGTCTCATAGGGGGCCAGTTTACCAACACATCCTAGCTTCTTATACAATGAATATGGCATCAGACTCACACCCGCACCCAAGTCACATAAAGCTTTGTTTATCAAAACACCTCCAATAGTAACAGGAATACTGAAATTACCAGGGTCTCCTAACTTGGGAACTTTGATAGTTCCCCCATGCTTACCGGACAAAAGTTCCTCGAACATCTTGGGAACTGTGGGTGCCTTAGCTAGGATGTCAAGAAAAGACGACTCTAAAGAGTTGTCTTTAAGCAACTTGAAAAACTTCCCATACTTCTTCTCGAGTTTGGCTCGAGCCAACTTCTGAGGGAAAGGGACATATTCAATTTTAAGATCAGTTACTTTGGACTTCTTCTCATTTTCATGACTATGTTTCAATTCAACAGACTCATAACAAGCAACATTAGAACTAGTATCACCAAGTGGCTTAACAGAAGACACTTCCTGTAGGGGAGTGTCAGCCACATCATTACCTTCCACCTCGATCACTGCATTTATTTGGCTAGGCTCCTTGCCTTTGTGTTCAGGCTGGCTAGGAAACTGATTAGGAGCACGCATATTCTGCTGTTGAGACAACTGGGTCATCTGTGTCTCAAGCATCTTCATATGCGCACTACTCGACTGTATGTGTGCCTGCATTATATTTCGGAGTTCAGCAATCTGTGACTCCACATTAGATGGTGATGGGTGATGGTGTTGTGGAGTTGGATGGTGTGGAGGTTTCGGTCTTTGGTTGAACCCCGGTGGATTGTGTGGTGCTTGGTATGGAGGGGGGTTCAACACATTGGTACTCTTGTATGAAAAGCATGGGTGATTCTTAGTACCTGCATTGTAAGTGTTAGAGAAAGGGTCGTTCACCGGTCTACCATACACAGCGTTTGCCTCCTCGTAAACGTGGGGACATGCACTAGAACAGTGACCGGGAACTCCACAAGTATCGCACATGGAAACATTATTAACTGAAGGGCTAGAAGTACCACTTACCATACTTACCTTGGCCATCTGTGCGGATAGAGTGGCCATCTGCTTTGTGAGGGCCTTGATGGCCTCATTATCGGTGCCATCCTTTTGGGATGCACGTTCCCTCTCACTTCCCCAAGAAAAACTGTTCTTGGCCATGGTCTCAAACAATCTCAAGACCTCTTCGGGGGACTTAGAATCCATATCCCCATTACACGCAGCATTAACCGAGGACTTGTGCTCATCATGCAATCCTACATAAAAGGATTGGGCAAGCAACCAATCTGGGATCTGATGATGAGGGCAACTCAATAGGAGGTCTTTAAACCTCTCCCAGGCCTCGTGAAAAGACTCAAAGGGCAACTGCTTAAATGTTTGCAGCTGCGTCCTTATCTGCGATGTCTTCCGAGGAGGATAGAACTTGGCCAAAAATGCATTAGCCAACTCCTCCCAGGTCCGGTATATCCCTGCAGGTTCAGATTTAAGCCAGGCCTTGGCCTTATCCCTCAAACTGAAAGGGAAAAGCCTTAGCCGTACAGCATCTTCATTTAAATCCTTTTGGGTGATAGTATCACACCTCTCCACAAAGTCAGAAATGTGATCATGGGGACTTTCTGAAGGGTGCCCTCCAAACTGATTCCGTTCAATCATCTGGATGAGATGAGGTCTCAGTTCGAAGTTATCTACACCAAAATTCGGCTTAACAATACAAGGAATAGAACTTAGGGTGAGCGAAGGAGCACCCATGCGGCCAAAGTTATTATTAGCATTATTATCATTGTTTTGGGCCGCCATGTTTACCTGACTTACCTGTCTTACCTCTTCTTCTCTAGCTCGCTTTCTAAGGGCGTTAAGTCGGCGAGCTGTAGCTTCGATTTCAGGATCAAAATGTTCAAGAGATCGGGATCTCCTGGTCATTCAACAAAGAAACCAAAGCAAGTGTAAGATCTGGGGAGGGGGGCAAACAAGAAAAGCAAAATAGTCAACAAAAACCAACAAATCGATTGTCCGGCGCTTCCCCGGCAACGGCGCCAAAAACTTGATGTGCAAATTTTATTTAACCGCAAGCGCACGGTGTACGTGTAGTCGCGGGTCGAACACAAGGAAGCTTGGGACAATGGACTTTACGATTTAGGTTGATTAGATTGCTAGA
Organism: Amaranthus palmeri; assembly: GCA_019776075.1. Classification (NCBI taxonomy): domain Eukaryota; kingdom Viridiplantae; phylum Streptophyta; class Magnoliopsida; order Caryophyllales; family Amaranthaceae; genus Amaranthus; species Amaranthus palmeri. The sequence goes on from JAAKBH010001545.1 coordinate 23,203, forward strand.
GGAAATAAAAATGATTGATTGGTTTTGAACTAACAACTAAGAATGCAATAAATGAAATGTGGTTTAACTATATGATGATGAGATCTAAGGCGTCGGGCATCCCCTAAAGTCTTGCATGATCTAATTCTCATTAGTGTCTATGAAGTGTAGGATTAATTGTGTGATTAAATTTGATCATGTTAATCTCAAACTCTCGCTCTGTTGATTAACTATTAGATTTAGACCCTATTAATTCAATTCTCACGCGTTAACTTTATTGAACGAATTAATAAGAATTTAACTAAAGTTTACCCTAAAGCAAAGGCGATCCCAATCTCACACGCTAGTTCTATTGAATGGTTCGACGAAGCATATTTAATTTAGGGTTAATTAGCACAATTTAATCACTTTAATCCATAGTTTCATAGACACATCCAAGAATCAATTCATACTTAACTAATAGGTTCAAACCCTAACCCTAGAAAATGAATCTACTCACTAGACATGGTAAATGCAATAAATATCAATTCAAATTCAATGCTAAACATGAATGACAATGAATTAAGGATTAAACTAAAACAAGCAATGATTAAATACTTAATAATGATGAAAATGAATACTAAACAATAATGGAGAAAAAAAGAAATTATTATTAAAAGATGATTCAAACTAGAGATTAATGTTCACTACTAAATTAAACTTAAACTAATACAATGAATAAAAAACTAAGAATTAAAACCAAAGGAAACTTACAACTTGAAGGATGATTGAGTCTCAAAGGCTAGATTGAAGAACAATAATTTAAAACTAATGCTAAGAGTAATTTAAAAGCTAAATTAATGGAAAAACTAAGCAAAGACTAAAAAAGTTCAAAGGAGGAAGAAGAGAACCCTAATCAGGATTAAGGGTTCTATTTATACTAATGAGGTTAATTAGCCTAGGCCCAAAGAAAGCCCGGAGGAAAAACACGCCAAAAAGGTGAATTAATGTTCCGCCGAGTCGGCTTTCCAAAAGTATCTACCACAGCCGAGTCGGCTTCAAGTGTCTGGAAACTCACTGATCTTGACAGCATATTTCGCCGAGTCGGCGTTATGATAAAAATACCTACAGCCGAGTCGGCGATTGCTGGCAGACAGATTCTGCTGACTTCAAACGGTCGCCATTTCTTGCTCGGTTATCGGAATCGGACATATAATATACCGTTGGAAAGCCCTTGAAGTCTAGTTTCCAATGCCGCACACCTTGCATTAATACGATATTCCTATCAAAAGTTATGGCCAAAAGAGTAGACATATATCAAATTTCACCTCAAAATAACAACACTTTCTACTCTTTTGCTCTTTTACTCCTCATGCCTTGATAAAATTGATAGTTTGATACGTTCTTTGAGCCCGGTAAACATGGTTAGCACCAAAAACACACAAAAACGACTCAAAAGCGCATAATTCACCCATCTTCCCATACTTTGACCATGAAACACCGAAATAGAGTGAAACCAAACGAAATGACCCCGAATCGCCTTCAAAACACCGCAAAGGAGCATAAAAATATAAACGATTAGTGCAAGTAATTGCACTTATCACCCACACAGCCACAGAATAAACAAACAAAAATGGCAGCAGTAACAAAGACAGCCCCGTCATATTCAACCATCAAGACACGAAAACAGTAGTGCACCAAACAACACGCAAAACAGCCACATACAGCTGTAGACAGAAGCTGCAAAGTGTAAACACAAAACAGAATGAACAAGACCCTTGTGCACCACAACCACAAAGAAAAAATCCTCACATTTTCCTGTAAGGTGGCAGAATAGTAACAAAACAATAATCTAATTAGATCATAACAATACATAAAATCATTTGCAACGGAGTAATTAATATTGATGAATGATCATAGATTCACAACTTGTTTTAATACTAACCTTTCTTGACTTGAACTAAAACTGATTACAAATAGAGCGCGAATTTCTTAGCCTAACAACCTAAAATGTAGCTTATTAATCATCTATTAATCTTATGTTGGACTTCCTAGTCACCCTCCGGGTGGACATGAAGTTCAAGGGCTGTTGATTCCAGTAAGGCGCATTATATTCAAGCGTTGCAGGGTGCTGTTGGTACACGGGAAATTTACTCAGATTTGGAGGCTAAGAAATAACGAATAGAAATCCAAGTAGGATCTACTATTGAAACTGGATCCTGACTAGCACCAGCAACATGAGTACTAGGAATCACTATTGGATAAGGAACCAAATTATAGCGTAAACCCTTCTTTGCGTGGACCAATAGCCAGTTTAATGTTAGTTTCTGTTGCTATATATCAGTTATCATGTTGACAGTTTGTATGACATTGTTAATCCCGTATCTTGATTGCACATCTTACTTAGTGACTTGCATGCAACACATTCTATTTTGGGAGACGACATTTTTACGGATCTTAAAAGAGAAACTTGATAAGTCAATCAAGAAATGGAGTCAAAGAAAGTGATCGAAACAGAAAACAGTCATTAATGGAATAAAAGACTAAGAAAAGAAAAGAAAAGAAAAGAGAGGAGAAAAGAACAATGTTGTCACCTATTAATGAAAACTCCTACAACTTATAAACAAATCAAATTCAAGAAATGTATGGAGTATTTTCTTGACACCTCACTTGCACGCCAACTTTGATTCACAAAAGAAACGACTATATTTTTTTTGTTGCCAAAAATAAAAGTTGTTGCAAAAACTATCGTTGATGCTAAATAATTGTTTCTGTAGAAAAAAATTGTAAAGAGATTTCAAGAGTGAAAGAAAGGTTGGGGTTGTATTCATTATTAATATAGTTACCACTACTTAGATTTTATAAGAAGTTACATAGTGAAAGTTAATAATAAGTAGTAATGTACGTAGTGGAAGCTAATAATAGGGAATCAGTTGTAAGTTGTAACTGATACTATGTCAATTTACATAGTGGAAGTTAATAATGAGTAATGTACATAGTGGAAGATAATAATAGGGAATCAGTTGTAACTGATACTATCTCAATTGAGAGTTCTCCAAAAAGGAATATTTATTTGTTAACAAAAACTAAGCTCCCACTTTTATATAATCCCTCCTATTCCCCCCATTAGTCCCATTTGACTAGGCACCATTTTTTAGGTGGGTCAAAATGGGACCACTTGAATAGGAGAGAGTATTAATTAGTGAATTGGTAATGCTTTGTTATGTAAGTAATGATTTTGTAAATTATGCTAACCAGATTTTGCAAGAAACAAAATGGAAAAAAACAAAGTTAAAAAAAAACAACCCAGATTTTCCAAGAAAACCAGATTTTGCAAGAAAGAAATCTGAAAAAACAAACCAAAGAACAAAATCATAAAACACACAAATCAACAAAGAACAGAATCGAAAAACACAGCCACAGATCTTCAACAAACAAAGAACAAAAAAAATCAATCCACAGATTTCGAAAAAAAAAACCCGATAAAAGTTTCAAGAACAAAAACAAACCAAACAAAGAACAAACAAGAACAAAAACCCAATAAAAGTTTCAATAAAAGTTTCGAAAAAAAATCAAGCCAAAGATCTAGAACAAACAAAGAACAAAAACAATAAATTCGAAGAACAAACCAACGAAAATATCACATGGAAAAAAAACCAAACAAAGTCAGATCTACATTACACACCTAGATTTCAAAGAACAAAACCCACAAAATCGAAGATCAGACCCATGAAATCGCTTGATGAACCTAGATTTCGAAGAACAAAGCCACAAAATCGAAGAACTTGCCGTCAAAAATCGAAGAAACAACCGAAAAAATGGACGAACAAACCCACAAAATCGAAGAACAAGATGAAGAATTAGGGTTTCAAGAAGGAAGTTTCAAGAAGAAGAAGTTTCATCAGGAAGATAGACCCATAAAAGTTTCAGGAAGTTTCATGAAGAACAAGAGTAAATTTTCTAGCTAGAATTAGGGTTTTGTTAGTAAAAAGATAGTGAAGTGTTAATTATGGGTGGGTAGGTTAATGTTAGTAATGATTTTTATTAGGATTAGTAAGGGTTATTTGATAGAGTTTGATGAGGGTATAGTTGTAAAATAAAAATGTGAATAAGGGTAAAAAAGTAAAAAATACTTGCTAAAAATGGAAATGGGACTAATAGAGTGACTTGACCCTATTTGGAAATGGGACTAATGGGTTGAATAGGAGGGAGTATAATTTTTGCGGGTTAGACTCGATTTTTGGCAACCACTGATTTAGTTGTTAACAATAATTGGTAATATCATAGGACATTGCAAAAAATGATGAAATCATACTTATAATAAAAAGCTTGGAAAATTTCAAGTGTTACAATTTAGGAGAACTTGCCAAATAAAATTCACTTATTGGCTAAACTAATGACAAGACAATTGATCTTGAGCAATATATCTACTATTAAAATATCTTTGACTAGCATTTATTCATAGTTAATTTGAGTAAATTAAAAAATATAATATAATTCAATCTAAAAGAACAATATAATATACTGCTTAATATATTGTTGATAATTTTCAAAATTACAAAGTTAATTTATACATACAACTGTCAAAGTTGAGTGTTTCTACTGCATAATATTTCTGGCAAATTTTTTAATATCATATATTTATATGGGTTAATGTTAAAAAAACCGTATGAAATATCAATGACTATTAATAAAAGTCAAGGACAAACAGTATCTCAAGTTGGTCTATTTCTACCTTGGCCTGTTTTTACTCATGAACAATTTTATGACGCCATTTCTAGAGTGACTAGTAGGGATGGCAATGGGTCGGACTCGACCCGGATTATACATACTCCAACTTTGCTCCGGATTGTCGGACTTTTTTTTTCAGTCCACCTCCGACTCGGACTCTCGGATTCTCGGATCTCCAACGGAGTCGGATAATATTGTACTAATAATTTTAAAGCATACAAAATTAACAAAATATATTTTTCAAATACAATTTAACAAAAAATATGTACTTTGAATTCAAGTTTAACAAGAGAAATAGTGCTACGACTACAATTTAAAAAATTTTCTCGCATTTTGATTTGGCGTATTTTATTTCTCTTGATTTGATTTGTCGTATTCTGATTGATTAATCTAATTAAAATTGCCAAGTAGTTTTTCAAAATCGAAATTTACAATTGGTATGAAAGAGAGCTTGAATTAGCCATGTCTAGTATTTTAAAGGAAACAAAATATTGGTGTAAAAGTCAAATTCAAAGTCGGATGTCCTTCAGGGTCGGAGTCGGGTCGTAGTGTCGGATTTTTTATAAGGTCCAACTCCTGTCCATCTCTAACTCGGACTCGGATCGTAAAGTCGGAGTCGGAGTCGGATGATTTTGTCCTCGGACTCGAATCGGATTATTTTCCTCGGATCGAGTCGGACCAGGGTCGAATTCAGACTGAGTTGCCATCCCTGAAAAACACGAAGAATACTCATATGCGACAAAGATGGTGAAATCTGCAAAACCTCTAAACTTTTGATTAATAACGTATATTGAGTTTCTTAATATTTAATTCTTTTAATTACAATATATATGTGTAAATACTTATTAGTCACCTTCATATAATATTTATATTAGTCTAAAACTTCATTAAAATATTAACGTAATTAAAAATTCGTGCATTGCACGGGTTTTTATACTAGTATATTGATACAAACAAATCACTGAAAGAACGTCACCCTAATAAATACTTCATTTATTAAATAAATAATTTCCTTCCCATATCCTATAATGGGTCATTTTTTTAGTTCAATTTGTATTATGTATACTTGTTTATCGTACCTATTAAAGCATCAATACTCTAGAAGGTTGATTTGACTCTTAGTAATTAACAAAACTATTTTGTGTAGGTAAGCATTTTTGTGTTTGGACAATTTTTGCACTTAATGATAAAGTTGGTGATAGCTACAAGCATTTTTGACGCGCGATTTTTTGGATCATGAATGTTATAAGTAGCTAATTATGTACACTAGTAAATCTTTGTACTTTTCAAAGTGTCTTTTACTTGTATATTTTTGCATGAAAAACTTGTATACGGTAAAAGTAAGAATAATTTGGAAAATTGCTTAGTCCGTTACAAGTATATGAATCACATTTTGGACGCACGATATGTTGGGATATGAATTAATATACTCATTGAGTAGGAGAAAGAGTGATATTATGGGTTTTTAATGAAAGGATTAGTGAATTAATGATTCCCTAACAAAATTGAAAGAACAAGCTAAATTGATACAAATAAAGAACAGGCTAACTTGCAGAACAATTCTTTTTCAAGAATAATCATCATTTTCCTACGTTATAGTCAATTTTGCTTAATTAAGCTCAAAAAAGAAAACCCATCAATCCAAATCAACCAATTTTGCAATGTACTCCAACAAAAAACCGAGAAACATGAATCTTGATACAAATAAAAATACCCAGATCTTGATACAAAGAAAACCCATCAATCCTAATCAACCAAATTTTTAAGAATAATCACAAAATCAAACCCAAAAACCCAGAAATCACAAAATCAAACCCATAAAATCAAACCAACTTACAAAATCAAACTCGAAATTACAAAATCAAACCCATAAAACCAAAAATCACAAAATCAAACCCATAAAATCAAACCAACTTACAAATTCAAACCAGAAATCACAAAATCAAACCTGCAACTCATACCCAGATCTGGATGTGATGGATATGGAGGTGGTGGCGGAGGATGGAGCAGCGAAAGTCGTGGCAGAGGATGGAGCAACGGAAGTCGTGGCGGAGGATGGAGCAACGGAAGTCATGGCAGAGGATGGGATTTAGGGTTTTCCATAAAGAGAAGAGAGAGAAGGGAGAGAATGAAGAACAATGTTGAACCCATAAATACGAAGAGAGTCGAAGAAACTCAAATTTAAGTTTGAAGAACAATGATGAATGTTCTTGAGAGAGAGAGGATGAAGATGAGTTAAAGAGGAAGGTAAATCTGGAACTAGATGGAGGGAAATGGGAAAGGGTTGGGTTTATTAGGTAGTTTAATTAATTATTTAGGGAAAATTAGATGAGTTTATTAAGGTTAAAAAAAGTAAATAGGTAAGGTGAATAAGGGTATAAGGGTAAAAAAAAAAACCATGCCAAAAATGGAAATGGGACATTTAAGGTGTCTTGACCCAAAATGGAAATGGGACATTTAAGCTGAATATGAGGGAGTATAAGTTTAGATAATTTATCGCGTTGGTTACATATTAGTTACTAATTTCATTGTCTATTCATAATAAGATTGTAGGCTGCTTTTAAAGGCAAATAACTTATTGCAAAAATTATTTATGTTGTTTGCAACGATAATAGTTGTTGCTAAAATTAGTAATAACAAATATCTCTTAATTTCTTTTCCCTATAATTGGGTCATTGCAAATAATAAATTATCATGTATTGTAACAACTTATGTTGTAGTAAAAAATCAATATTAACAACGATTACTAAAAATGCAAAAGGTTTGGCAACCACCGTTTTTCGTTGCAATAAAGGTTGTATGAATTGCAAAGACATTCCTTTTGCAACCACAAACATCGTTGAAATACTGCATACTTTTGCACTATCTAAATCGTTGCTAAAACGTTTAGCTACGGTCTTACCCATAACAACTAAAGTCGTTGCAAAAAATGTTTTTACTAACAACTTTGTGATAACAATGGACGACAATGGCTTAGATTAGCTATTAATTAACACAACACAATATTTTAATAAATGTTTCTCAAATCACAATTAATCTATATAATACTACTAAGGATAAAAATGCCAATAAATATATTTCTAATCCTAGATTTAACTTATTAGCAAAAATTAGAACTAAGCTCCAAAAATCATTAATCCAAATTTGGTATTTCAATACATAAATGAGTACTATTTATAGAAAGATACATAAAAATAACTACTCTTAGTGGGTGGGATAAATAAATACAAAAAAACTATAAATTACTGTTTGGGTACCCGACCCGCCTTAATCTGGCTGGGTCATGGGCCCCAACCTAATTTTCACCAGGTACCCATTGACCTTACTATGGGTATCTTCAACAATTTCACTCATCTATAAGAGAACTCTCATGGTAAATAAGTTATACAATAACGGTGACTTGTCATTATTTTTTATTGGTAAAATCAGGCCCGGCCCTGAGGGTAGGCCCAAAGGGCTACCGCCCAGGGCCCCATTTTAAAAATCAGAAAATAGGGGTGGGAAGGGCCTCTTAGCTCGTTCTTCAAAAAGTACTCTTGGGGCCCAAAATCTCGAAATATCCAAAGCCCAAAAATTGGGTAAATGTCGTTCAAAAAAAATTTGGATAAATGAAACGTCTTTTTCACCTCATTTTCTCTGTATACTAAAAACCCTAAGGCTACAAACTTTTTAGCTTCCTCTAGGCCATAATAACTTCGCCAGGTACCCGTACACACTGAAAACTCCTTCAATGGCATGCGTTATTTATGTCTGAATTCCACTTTCTCCACCTCACCTTCTCCCTCATCAATGGTGTTTTGCAACAGTTGGTTTTTTTCAGATTAAATAAATATAATTTTATTTTTTTTCTCTTCAATTCATTACTCCTCAATCTCTCTTTCTTCAATCCTTCAATTACTCACTCATCAATGGAGTCTAGGTATGCAATTTCATTGTTGTAACTTGTAGGTTAATTTTTTTTTTTCAAACTAAATCTGGAATTAACTGTTATGTGTCTTACTTTTGGTTAAAAATCATTGAATTTCATTGTTGAATTCCTCTGGTATTAATTGGGTTTTGAAGACCATTTTTGAAAAAATATGGTATTTCATTGTTGAATGAGAATTAGATTTAGTGGTATTGGTTTTGGATGTTTTTGACCATTTTTGGGTATTGCTTTTCAATGGTTGTAAATTAGTAGTACTATTAGATTTTAATGTTTCTGGAAAAGAATTGATTTTATTATTGAATATAATGTTAACAGAAGTACTATTGCTTTATAATTTATTATATTAATTTCTTATTTAATAGAAGTATATTGATTTTTAATAGTATACTACTCCTGTTAGATTTCAATTGTATTACTTCTACTGTACTATATTATTTTGCAGCCATATGTACAAGAAGTTGCAGTGAAATTGGTTTTTCATTTTTACAACCTTTAGAACTCTTTCTTAATGATGTTTTGGGTTTTTTTTTTTACATATTTTGTGATATTGAAGACCTAAATTGTCAAAATATGTTATGCTGTATTGAATGAGTTTTTTTACATCTACTACTATTCTTTAAGCGCCCCATTTTAATATTTCGCCTAGGGCTTCTAAAATGTCAGAGACGGCCCTGGGTAAAATTATGAATTACACTTAATTGAAAAAGAAAATATAATACCAATGAACAATTTACTAATATCATAAATAGAAGTTCCTTGCAAGACCATATAACTTATAATACTTAAGGAAATTTTTTTTTTTTTTTTTGAAAGCAATACTTAAGGAAAATTATTCCTAATATATAATAACGAATTTCTATAAGTTTAATATGTAAATTAATTAAAATTCATAATAACACATAAAAAGGTACGAAAAATATATTAGAGGCTCAGAAGCTATATGAATTGAGCTTTAGACCAGAAAGTTCAAGAACAACGAGCATATGCATTCTAACTAAATTGTTTGGTCTATGTTTTACCGATAAACCAACATAAAATTGTTAATATCCTCAAATGTCCACAAAAATTTATCTAAGGGTCTTCGTATGATGCTAACGCATTGAGAGTGTCTCATAAAAATTTTAATTCCATCATAGTCCATTTAGTATTTATTTTATATTTTCATTTTTGGATTTATTGTTTTATTTAAAATTTACAAGGGTCCACAGATGGTCATATAGACTTATCCAATCATCAAATTCCAAATAAACTGTCGATATTAGGGCCTTATAAAAGTTATAGCTTCAAATAACTTTATTTAGTAACTATTTCATATTTTAACATTTTACGTTTTATCGGTAAGTAGCCAAACACTTGGTAAAAATGCATAGAAAAATACCAAAAGTTTATCTTCTAATCCAAACTTTTAGAAAAAATTAATATGATTTTATCAACTATTTTATTCATTAAGAATATATTTAATCCTCTTTAATATATTAAGACATATTCTATTAATTAAAATTTCATAAATAATCAGTATAATGAATAACTTTAATAAAATAAACTTAAATTATTTTGTAACTTTAATCTACTGAAAAGTTCATATAAAATACATCCTTAGAGATCCTAAGCTCACACAAAATTTATTCACAACAATATCTTCACAAAAGCAGCAAAAAAACTATTTTTACGCATTTTTATGAAATAGAAATTCATAAAATTTACTTGTATGAACACTAAAGCAAAAATACACATTCATTAAAAAAAGCAAAAAGACACATAATAAAACATATATCCATTAGTTCTCAAAAAACATATATCCGTCAATAATGTCATATAATTTTTCTATGGTGACTTTTATTTAATACCGTTTTCGGTTAATATTCATAATACTTGAAAATTTATAACATAGCATTTCTAACATTAATGCATATAAAAATATCATATTTTTTTCAATTTATAACATGCATATAAAAATATCATAATTGTTGTTCAAAATTCATCCATAGAATGGTAAAATAATGCCATTTTATTAACTTCGTTCTCAAATTGTGAAACAGAACCATATTTAGGTGGAAGTTGATCAGTTTAATGTCAAAATTGATCACAAATAGGTCAAAATTGAAATTTTTATGTTAATTGACCTATTTAAAGTTTACATTAAGTTGAAATTGATACTCTTTAAGATCAAAATTGATACCTTTAAGAGTAAAATTAAAAAAATATCAAAAAAATAGAGAAAGCAGTCAAGGTTGATACACACGCGAATTGGGCCGGCACACTCTTGATCTCAATTTGAGACGGTCTCGGCCTAACTACCTCTTTTCACAATCAGCTGGTCTTGGGCGAGACCGTCTCAAATTGTGACAAGAGTGAGCCGGCCCAATTCACGCGCCTTATATGCTTTCTCTTTTTTTTCATTTTCTGAGCATTTTTCAATTTTAATCTTAAAGGTATCAATTTTGACCTTAAAGACATCAATTTCAATGTAAAGTAGTAGTCTTTAAACATATCAATTAAAGTAGAATTTTCAATTTGAGACTATAAATGATCAATTATGACGTTAAAGTTATCAATTTCTACCTAGTATATGGTTCTGTGTCACAATTTTACAATGAAGTTATACAAAATGGTACTCCCTCCGTTTCTTTTTACATGTCCACTTTGCATTTTGCACACATGCCGAGGCAACATTTTAACCTTTAATATCTTTAATTGTGTATAATTAAAAATTATAAAAATTTGATATTAATAATCTTTGCATTGAAACGAACAAAATAAGATCCCACATGACTATATTTTACCTTATAGATTAAGAGAAAAATACAAATTAAGAGTGATTAGTGAATAGTAACCAAAAACCAAAGTGGACATGTAAAAAGAAACGGAGGGAGTATTATTCTATCATTCTATCTATGAATTTCAAACAACAAATGGATGGTCAATAATATTAACTATCAATAATTAAATTTGAACTAAATGCTATACAATATGTCTATGCAATTTGAATACTTATTTTTAAAACGATAATTGAAGGTTAGAAGTTCAAAATTGAGTTAGATTATAAAATATGATTGTCAAATTATATGTCATAAATAACTATAAACTTAATCAATTTAAACTAAAACCTATAAAATATCTTTATAGATTTTGAAAACGATAATTGAAACTTATACGTTCAAAATTGAGTTATACTACAAAAAAACATAAGGGTTTTAGACGCTAGGGACGGAGCTTTTAGACGCTTTTTTGCGTCTAAAATAATTTTTTAGACGTTTTTCTAAGCGTCTAAAAATCAAGTGTCACAAAACTTTTAGACACTTTTTTTAGACGCTTTTTGGAGTCCAAAATTGGTAACGTTTAGACGCTTTTTTCCGTTACAAGACTTTTACCGCCTTACTTTTTCATATGTTATCAACTCATTTGTGACGGAGAAAAGCGTCTAAAAAGTGGATTTAGACATTTTAGAGCGTCTAAAATAGTTGGATTTTGGACACTTTAATGCGTCTAAAATATTTTGTGTTTTTTAGACACTTTAAAGCGTCTAAAATATTTGTGTTTTAGACATATTAAAGGGTCAAAAACACTAAAAATCTAATCATGATAATTTAGATTTGTGACATCTAAAAGTGTCTAAAACCCTTTTACCTAGTTGTTTATTAGTGAATTTGCTTGGGTACTTTTCCATTAAAAGGCAATGTACAAAATTTTTCACATCAAACTCATGGCATATAAGTTTTTACTCATCAACAAAAAAAGAGATACTTAAAATAAAAAGCAACTCACAATAAATATGGTGCAAATTACCATGGACAATATATAGGCTCAAATATCAAAATATATATATCCATTACAACAAATCTAAAAGGGTATCCAACATAGTTTGTATTGAGGTTTTCTTGACAATTGACAATATAAAAAGCTCAATAGTAATCTAAGAAAGTAATCTACAAGTTTTTGCTTCTTCATTCCAAGCTAAGTTTACTAGAAGAAAAGTTAAAACCTGCAAAAAAAAAGGTTGATGATTACTTTAGTTATAAAAACAAGAATGATATAAAGAAACAAGTTAATAGTGATGATCGTTAACACACTTAAACCCTTATCATTAAAATTTTGACTTTTTGTTTAGAAAAATTGAGAAAATTCTGTAGAAATTTCGACAGAGTTTCATTTGTAAAGTAACATTCCAAAATTTTTAAAATCACCTGCAAACAATAAAATAGCAAATCCAAACCCAACCATCAACAAATTCCAATAATCAAAGCATACGACAAATGCATCAAACCTCAAAAGGTGGAAACTTCTCCCAATATCAAAAATAAACTATTACAACTAAATTAAATACTCTCTTCGTTTCCAAATGTTCTTCCCATACTTTTTGCACAGTTTTCAAAGTAAATTTTGAGCCTACATATCTCTAAATACTCATCATAAAATATAAAAACTATATAATAAAAAAGTATATATTAAGACGAATGTAACAAGATTATATTTTGTCTTCTATATATGTCTTGAAAATCTTAATCAAGTTTCTCTTTCCAAAATAGAATATTTTAAATGGGAAGAACATTAGGAAACAGATGGAATATAAACTAAATAAATAATTTATCTTCTAAATCCTCAAGATTATACAAGTATCAGCTAAATCTCCTTATCCAACATAATTAGTAGTAGCATTATAACATACCATCATCACATAAAACATTGACACAAGAGGCTGTAAGCATTGCAAGTGTACTACATCTTGATAGATGACTTATAAAGAAGTTATTTTACCAATTGAGCTTGTTATGAATTATGATGATCTCAGAAGCTATTAGTTTTCCTGTTCTGAACCTTCTTTTATCTGTGTGAACTCATCTTGCAACCATCTCTTCACATTTGAGAGTGGTCTTACAACAAAACTGTTGTTTAAACCATACCGAAGGGTAAGAAACAAAAAAATGGATACAACAAAAAATCTAAGGAAATGATAGGTCGTAGGTGAATACATGAATACAAATTTTCATTCAACTTAAGCATAAATTATATGTTTATGATACATTACATTGAGGGACATACTTCTTATTAGAACTCATAGAAAAAACCATGATTTAGAAAGTGAAAGTAAGAACTATCTAGGTACTAGGTATATAATCATGGATGAATGTTACAATGCTCAATGGCCTATATCTGGTGAGGGAAAGCTAAAACTTCTATATAGAGCCCTTACTGTACAATCATAGTTTTCTTAATAAGATAACAAATTTGGCATCAATAATGTAATTAATACTAAATTAACCAGTTAGAGACATGTGCTCATGTTGGTAACAAGAAACAAACTGATCATTAGTGGAGAAAAACATCTTACTTTCATCTCCTCCAATTCTCCATAGTGTCTCTAGACAGTATTCCCACAGTGAAGAAGCAAGTGGAGTACAATTAAAATTACCTCTTTCATGGTCTGAATCGCCTTCATCATTTGCCTAAATTATATTACTTCACCAATGACCTAACACATCCAGATCAAAATAACATGAAATTAGTTTCACAAGTTCATATCTTGAATAAACCAATCATTGATTATGAAAATTATGAAAAATATCATATTTTGTTGTTGTGGCTGGATAGGAGAAATTGTTACCACACCTTGCATGAAATTGATTTGTTGCGGGCTTGTTCTAAGAGCATTCTTCAGAGACCCTTCCAAGAAGTTTCTTCTCTACCAAAAGATCTAGGTAACAATCTTGATCTTGTTCATAATAAAAAAAAAGGTCTATCAAAAAGATCAAGAAGTATACCAGATTCATTGCATCAGTGATAGGAATATTAAGCTAATACATTTGCAAGTGTAGGCAACAAACTAATAAATAAAACAGAAAAAGGGAGAAAAGATTCAAAAGATAATGATTTAGAGAGGAATAGAAAAAAGGAAGAAAAGATTCAGACACGTATTAAGCTTCAATTGCCAAACATGAATCTCAAATTTAGTTTGATGGTTAGGCTTTGATATGTAGAAGTAATCTCTTGGTTGGTTTTCAAAGTATGCTCTAATTGAATTTAGGTACTTATTAATATTATATGAAGCATATATTGGGCCACACGCCAATAATGATAGATAATTAACTAAATTTTTCTATAAACAAATAAAAAAGATACAAATTATGCTGTTAGAAGTTTGGTGTCTCCATGTGGGCTAAAGTCATGCTATTCAGGAGGTATGGTCCTCTCATTCTTAAGGGAGTTCTTGTTTTATGCTACACAATTTTACCTAAGCTCCCTCAACAGAAGAAAGAATCAAGTTTTTTATCCACAAATGCATAAATAGACAGCAAAAGTACTTACTCGTGGCCATATACTTGAGTAGATGAAATCAAATAGACCTCATTACAACCATCAATTGTCCATACTAAAGTTCTCTGTGAGTCCAAGTACATATGTTCCTGACTGCCGAACATGACAGTGCACGAACCTTCAAAAGTCAATCAATGAAATTATTATCATCAAATGAACCTCATCTAGAATTTGAAGAAACCATCAAGAATTTGAAAAATGTATATGTAATAAACTGTAATAACTAAATGGCAATATAATTAGCAAAGTATCAACATTCAATGGTAGAAGATATCCATCACAAAAGAATTTTTATAATTAACTATCTTTTCCATAACACTAATAAATTCAATTAGAACATGAAAAATAAAACTTACCCACTAATATTACCGATTATGCAACAATTGACAATGTAGATCAACCAAACCCTAATACATTGAATGCCAAAATCCTTTGAATTCTTCCACCCATCACCTTTAACATAAAAATCCGATCAAAATTTCTTATAAAATACCTAAGTCTAATTTTTTCAATTTCAACAAATCAAAAGAAACCTAAAAACCTAAATATGATTTTTAGATTTTTTTTTTGAATATACAACTAACTTTTAGATTTTTAGAGATTTCTTTAATATATCCATTTAAGTCTTTAGTGTTATTATTTTATGAAAGTTCATGAGTACAGAATTCTTTTGAGCTTACACTAAAATTAAGTTTGTTTGTAACTGATGAATTATACATGTGCCTAAATGAGTTCAATGTTTGTAGATTAGTCCACATACCTAAACTCTCCCTTAATTTAATCTAAATTTGACTTGTGACTAATTTTAAACCTATATAAAATTTATTTAACTCATTTTAGATTTGATCTTGACTCTTAAACTCATGTTGGATCGTGTGATTGCTAACGCCCAATATTCTCAAAAGTGTTTTTAACGATCCGTTTAGTAGGTGGTAATAAACGGTGGTAATGAGAATGATAAATAAGAGTGATTTTGGTTGAAAAATCTCTTATAGACCTTGATAAACATCAATACAACAGAAAATCAATCCAGCTCCAGTAATCAAAAAGTGTAAAAGAATAACACCAATTACAAAAATTAAAACGAAACAAACGAAGATCTGAACAAAGAAACATAGATCTGAGAAATACCTGACCACCGACAACAGCAATCGAAGGGAGAGAATCCCAGAGATTAGGAAGAGCACTTTCATTGCCATGATCTCCAAGAGCAGTACAAGCTCTTTGAATCTTATTAACCAAAGAAATCAAGTTCTCCATTTCTGTAAAAGTATCACAGATTTAGAAAGCTTGAAAATTGATTAAAGATAAGGGTTAGGGTTTTCCGAAGAATTGATATCGGGATTTTAGAGAATTACCTGACTGCGTGAATTTACAAGAACAATTTGAAGATTAATCTCTTGAAAACCAATTGAAGATTAAGAGAAACAAGAAATCCTGAGAACGATTGCAGTTTAAGAGAATCGAACAAGGGCGTGACCAATCTTTGATGAAGAATTGACAATTTACGGGTTTGGTTTCTCTCAATGATCGAAGGGCGTGAAAATTACTGGGTTTTTCTCAATGATCGAAGGTGAATGATGCAGCTGTTATTTTTGTGAGATAAAACTGATTGACGGTTTTCACCTTTTCAGATAGAAGGGTGTGAAAGTGAGAGAGAAGGGCGAGAATTGAGCGGGTTATTTTTGGTTATTTGAGTTATTGTGAAAAAAATAATATTACCCGCTTTTCCTCTTAAAAATTTTAAATTGGCTTTTTAACGCTTTTCAAGTCTATTTTTGCAACTGTTTTACGCGTCAAAAAAAAAAGCGTCTAATAACTTCATAATTTTTTAGACGCTTTTTATTGTGTCTAAAAAAAACTGTCTAAAGGCTCCATGTTTTGTTGTAGTAATTATACCATAAAACATCAAATACTTAGGTAGAAAATTGATCAGTTTAACGCCACAATTGGGTTCAAATTGAAATTTTTACTTTTACGTACTACCTTACGTTGAAATTGATATTTTTAAGGTCAAAACTGATACCTTTAAGGTCCAAACTAAAAAATGCACAGAAAACGAAAAAAAAAATGAAAATCTAGAGGGAAAAATGCGCCCGTGTAGTACACGCGCCTAACAATGGGTCGGCCCATATGTAACACCCCTAATTTTCGACCCCTTTACGAAACCAAAACCGTAAAGAACGGGAGGAAATTCGGGTGTTACATAAAAGAAAAAGAAAGGAATTTAAATAAACGTTAAATATTAACTTTAAAAGGTGAGAGAAATTTTGGCAGCATCTACTCTAAAACTGTGCGTCTTTTATAGAAAAACAAAAGCCATTTAAAAATCTAATAAAGTAAAGGCATCACGACCTATCAAGACTATATCACGGCGGAATGATTCTTCGCCGACTTCTCAAATCGACATGCCAAGAGTGGATCGTGGTTCCAAAGTCAACGCGTGCGTTTTAAGATGACTTAACACTTTAAAATCATACAACGTTATAAACTACGCAGCGGAAATACAAAGATACAGAGGACACAAGGCCTCATAACAAACGTATACAGCCAAAGTTTACAATAGATAAATAAGAACTACAAAAAATCAAAGGATAACGATATGACACAGGTTATTTTCGCCCTCATCACTCTCCCCCAATGCAATGCAAAAAAAAGCTCCAATACCTGCTACGACTGTCCATCATCCTCCTGCTGCTCGACATCAGACCAAGGCCAATGTTTCATAGCAGGACGATCATAGAAAGTCATCAAATAAACAAACATAAACACAAACACGTACACGTCAGAACTAGCATCAAATATAATAAGACCAATTAATATAGAACATTATGTTATACAACAAATTAAGATGATTTCATAGGAAGCAAGCACAAATAGTAACCGTTAACCATCCCCTTGCTTCTAGGATAGAATGCGGGTCTTCACATTTCTCTTCGCAAAACACAAACTCTTGCAGAACACGCGTAGTATCAATTCAACCAAGGCATTAACATATTATCTAACACGTGACCCTATAGAGCATGTCTATCTTAGAGTAAGCGTATTCATAGCCTTTCTTTGAGACTGATAACTTCTTTGAGGTAAGTTAGCTTAGGTGCACTTCTCACTAGCATAAACTATTCTATCATTGAATAATCAATGAGTAACCATTCTATTAAAGTGTAAGCTTTCTATGAATCAATAAGCTTTCTATGAATGAGTAACATTCTATCAGTAGATCTTTTCTTCACTTCATGGCAGTGACATGGCCATGGGCGTTATCGGCCACCCGGCGCCCATGGTGAAGTATGAGCTCATACCCCCTCCAGCTGACCCTCTCGGGTCCTACCTATGGGAAACTAACACTGGGGTACCAATCCAGTGGAGAGGCAACCATATTGGGGTTTGCAAGGCCCGCATGGTGACACCTCGGTCAAGGGGCGTTATCGGCCACCCGGCGCCCAATTGACAAAGTATGCTCATACCCCCCTTACGGTGGTCCCGTCGAACCTCACCTAGGGGACTACTAAATCAACCGGATATAATCCGGTTGAGTCACGCCAACTAATCATAATTTAGTACTTCATCAAAGGGGAATAACCCCCGCTTTTGACTATTAATGAATGCCCTGGGATAGCAGAACGCCGAAACCCACTGAGCAACTCAAATAAAAATATGAAATTCACCTATAAAGGAGTCATTCTAACTCCAAGTAAGGCATAACCCAATTCTTAAATTAAATGAGGGGGATGGTCCCCGCCTTCTACAAATACTCTCATTCTCTAAACTATTCTATGTTCAAGGATTTCGTAATCGATATCTCTTCATACAAGGCTTACTCGCTAATATTTCATAGTTTCGATACAATGCATATCATCACAATAAAAATAAAGTCTTAATGCAATTGCATATAAGGATAGTTATTGCGTGTACGTACCTGCAAGCGTCGATGCACGACCAAAAGTTACAAAAGTCACCCAACTAATATCTACTTTCCTCTTATGAAACTTGCACCTATATAAGTTAAGGGTAGAACTAATAAGTTCACTTATCTACTTGTCATACCAGCTGAAATCCAAAGTGACCACTATTACTCTTTCAATATGAGTTTCCGATTACTCTAACACGCACACATTTCATTCAATACAAGTTATGATCATTAACTCAACAACAACACAAGTCTTCCCATCGATTTAAGAATAAGGGATTATGTGAATCATTTATTTACTTCAACTAAATGTGAGTTATATTGATTCACGTTACTCAAACATAACCAATCACAACTAGCTTTAAAATTTTAATATAACACTTATATAACGATAAGGCAAATTTTAGAGTTATCGAATCGCGATATCATTTGTTACATTCTCAAAAGCTAGAAAGAACTATAATCAAAACAACACGACAAGTAACTTTCAATTGTTCTAGTACACACTTAGTCGATCACTAGCGACACATGATATAATTATTCTTTATTATTAATTTTATTTAATAATTCTTTACAAGTAATTTCACCACTAGTCCCTTATTAGTAATTTTTATACAATAATTCTTTATTAGTACTTATTATCACCACAAAACCAACTATAACGACGGCACTCACCATTATAAGCATAATTAATTTATTTTTAACTATTAAAAGTGACTAACACTCTCGATTATAACAACTATTATCACTTATTCAAAAATATAATCATATATTCAAAGCTTATACAAATCTATTCAATTTATTCAACATCCTCAAAAACACAAAAGTAGTAATACTACCATCATTTACATTCTTACTTTAAACCTTAATTCATAAATAAATTCAATTCACAATCAAACTCTCATCATAATAAGATTCAATAAAGATTACTCCAAAATCAACATCAAACTCATAAACTTGGTAAATTCCAATTAAAACAAGAAACTATCACATTCTTACATTACCATAATAAGATTCAATATAATTTAATAAACAATCAACCCAAACTCATGATAAGATTTAACCAAATTATTAATCAATCAACACACAACCATAGTTTCTATTCACACTTCAAACCCTAAGTCATAAACATGTTAAATTCATCAATTAAAACCTTACCCACAAAAAGATTCAATGAAAGTAGCTTAAAACCAACACCAAACTCATAAACTTAAGTAAAATTTCAATTAAAACTTGAGGATTAATTAGAGAATATAAGAGATGGCTTACAAAAATAAGACTACAAAGTGGACCAAGAGATAGGTGGTCCTTGTGGTGGTGGAGGGAAGCCGTGTGGCCTGCTGTTGGTGGGCCAAGAACGCAGCTGTGCTGCTGCCAGGAGGGGCTGCCGGCTGCTTGGGGCCCGTAGGGACAGCCGGCCGTGGCTGCTGCTGGCCGTGGTTGAGCCGTGAGGGGCGGTTCTTCAGAGGGAGGAAGAGGAAGGAAGAGAAGGAGAATGGTGAAGAGGATGACGGCTCAAGCAACAAAATAAGGGTTTTCCTCCTACTCCTTACCCTTATTACTACTATTAATATTATTATTATGTTTATTACTTTTTATTTATTTGTTTTATCTAGATTCATATTCTTATGTGACCCAAGAGACTCACCTTCGTGTGTCCACACATTTAATAAAATAATAATTTGATTTAAACCTCTTTATTTTAGAAATCGTAATTGTATTTCCAATATAAATACATGTTAATATTTAAATACGTATATGAAAGGAATTTATTTAAAACTTCTTCAAAATTAATTTAATATTATTATAAAATCTCCAAAAGTTATTAAAATATCAATTAATGACGTCAAAAATTCCCGGAGTGTTACACCATATCTAGTCTTAGAGAAAAAATTGAAATGGATGAGCAGAAAAAAAGAAATTCAATAAATAGAAACTTTTTGAAACTTTTTCCCAAAATAAGCAGTTTTGCTCCTGAGTTGAGGTTTGGACTTGTTCGCTGTTAGTAACAGCGAACAGAGGCTAACTTAAAATGTCAAAGAATGTGTTCGCTGTTACTAAGAGCGAACAGAGGCTAACTTAAAATGTCAAAAAGTGTGCTTGCTGTTAGTAACAGCGAACAATGTCGAGCTTAAATCAACAGATCCTCTTTTTTTTCTTCATATCCCCCTTTTCAGTTAAACCCTAACTTACTTTAAACGAACTCCTCTTTGATTTTCCGCCATTAATACTCCTTCGAACCTTCAATTTAGCCCATCATCTTCCAATCAAACACTAGTTAAGTGGTCTTGCACTTAAATTGACTTGTTTAAGCCTTAAGGTACAACTTTCTTTTTTTTTGTTTTTTTGTTATTGTATACGAATTTTAGGGTTTTATGTGATACCCCCTCCTATTCAGCAAAAGAGTCCCATTTGACTTTTCACGGTTTTTAAGAAGAGTCAAAATGGGACCCTTGGGGTAGGAGAGAGAGTGTTATTAGAGGTTTTTAATTATAGAGATTAAAACTTAATTATTCCACCAATTTTGTGGGTTTTTTGTATGAAAACTTAAAATTGATAATCATCTTCAATTTTTACACAATGTCCCAAAATTACGCCATTTTTCCAGAAATCATCAACAGATCTTCAAAATCCGAACAAACCAGAAATCATCAACAAACCAGAAATCATCAACAAATCTTCAAAATACGAACAAAATTACGCCATTTTTCCAAAAATCATCAACAAATCAAATCTTCAACAGATCTTCAAAAATCATCTTCAAAAAAAAAATTTCACCAAAATTAAACCACAAATCAAACCAAAAAAAAACAAACAAACACTATTTTTCCAGAAAAAATACGAACAAATTAAACCAGAAAAAAGATGCCATTTTCAAAAATCAAACACAAAATTAAACCAGAAAAATTATCTTCAACAAAAAAATTTCACAAAATCAAACCACAAATAAAACCAAAAAAGACGCCATTTTTCCAGAAAAAAGACGCCATTTTTGAGTGTTCTTGAGTGTTCTTGAGGGAGAGGACGAATGAGTGCTCTTGAGTGTTCTTGAGGGACGCCATTTTTCCAGATCTGGGTTTGAAGATGAATGAGTGTTCTTGAGGGAGAGGTTGAATGAGTGTTTTTGAGGTTGAAATTTTTTCCAGATCTGGGTTTGACAAAAAGGCTGTATTTTATTGAATTATAGCCATGGAACATTTCATAAACAAGAGATTGATTTTTTCATATGACAGTCGAAGGGGGAGGAGGGCAGTTTTATTGAATTATAGCCATGGAGCATTTCATAGGAGTTCTTGAAGATGTGAAGGGAAGGTTCTTGAAATGGGTTCTTCAAGGGTGAGTTCTTTGGTGAGTTAGGGTTCATTGTGGGTGACTTAAGAAGATGAAGGGTTAAAGAAATGTCGAGAAGAAGGGATGAACAGTCGCAGATGAGAGAGAAAGAGGGAGGTTCTTGAAGAACCCAGAAACATTGAAGATGAAGGGTTGAGGGAAATGTGGAGAAGGAGGGAGGTAGGGTTTAAAGGAGTGGGTTGGTTTTAAAATGAAGAAGTTAGTAAGGGAAATTAGTTAGATTAATTAGTTAGATTAAGTATATGGGGGGAAATTAATAAGGGATAATTTAGGTAAAAATTGTAAATAGGAAGAAGTTATAAGGATATAAGGGTAAAAAGTACATGCTAAAAAAGGAGGACATTTGAGCTGACTTGACCCATAATGGAAATTGGACACTTGTGCTGAATAGAAGGGAGTATTATGTATTGGTTTCAAATGTAGGCATTTCTTGTTAAATCAATAGTCGTTTATATCAAATTTAGTTGTTTAAGGTAATTTTTTAGTTAGTTTTTACTTTTTTGTTCATTGTTTTGATTATGGTTCATTGTCTTTAACTTGGTTTATGGTGATTATATTGATTTTGGTTATGATGATGTATGTGTAGTTAATTGTGTATACTGATTTTGATTAGTTAATTGATTATATTAGTATATGTATTAAATTTGAATTATTTAATTACATTATGTAAATATAGTTAAATAGTTATTAAAATGAATGTACTTGGTGATGATGTTGATTTGTATGTATTTATGTAGAAATGGTTTCATTTCGTGTGACTGTTGCATGTTTTTGGAATAAATGGTTCCATTCGTACTAGTCCCTTTGTGGAATTATACGTAGAATTGCTACGTCAAGGCAATCAAGCTTTGAATGTTACTTCTAATCCTTCTCCAACGCCTATGCCCATTGTAACCCAAGAAACTTCAAATTCCTTTGTTCCCTCCCCTTCTTCTACTCCTTCTGATGATCCCACTGTTAATTTAGGAGAAAGTAGTCGGCTTCTACCTTGGGATGATGGTAATGAGAGTAATGAGCTTATTGATTCCCCTTTTGAGGATGATGTGGATGTGGATGAGGAAGCCCTAGCTAACGACATGACCCTAGGCAACATTCCTACAATCGTTCCTCCCACACCATATGCCCAATGTCCACCTTTAGATGAATATGAAGAGGACAACTCTTGGAGGACTTGGGTTTGTGATACCACCTACACCGAAGATGGGGAGCTTGAAAAGGGTATGATATTTGATAGTACGGAAGCTTTGTTGGAAGCTATTTGAGTCTATCATATTCGTAGGAATGTAGAGTATAGAACAAAGACTTCTTACCAAACTTCTTTACCATTGAAGTGTAAGAGGGGATGTTCTTGGAAAGTAATGGCTAGGGTAAATCCCTATTCTACCTCATGGTTTATTTAAATATACGATGGAAAGCATGGGAATTGTGTGTTGTCTAGTGACACCGCAACAGCTGGACATATTCATTTGACGTCCTCTGATTAATAATGTGATAGGAATTGTGTGTTGTCTAGTGGCTGAAGAGGCTTCACCTAGTACTGGCCATGTCCAACCCTCATGTCCATCTCAGGAAGTGGACTTTTCCTACCCCGTATAGGCTGGATCATCACAGTACCAATCACCTCCTCTCCCCGAGCGACACACGAACGCCTCCTACTACCGAAGGAGGTGTAAGAGGCCATCACAATTAGAGAGGGATGCAGGAAGAGGATGAGGATTAGTATATATTTTGTTGTACATTGAACATTTTAAGATATTAAACATTGGTATTCTTACGATATTTTGACATGGATTCATATTTTGTAATGTATGTATATATATGATAATTATTTTTATCCTATTTTGAGAATGAATTAAAGTTGATAAGCTCGGACTTGTTATGACTTGTGTTAATGACTGATTACAAATAGAAGATGCCGATAAATCAACATAGTTTCATTAATAATGATTACCAATACATCGTTCATTCATGAAATATAGTCATTACAACTTAAGTATGCTTATTAAATTTTTTCAATATCCTTTCGGTTTCTTCACTTCTACGCGCCTTATCCATTGCTTCTCGTTTCAAGTTATGTATCTCGTTATTGAGCTCCTCATTCTCCTGATCTAGCCTAATAATGATTGCCTTTGCCATTCAGTGCCCTCCGGATCTACCCACCTAAAGTAGGTGCATCCCAAATTTTCATCCTCGAATAGTGGACACGCAACATATTGACGTCCAAGATCAAAATCGCTCCAATCGCGACCTTATTCAACTACATAACCACAATGACAGAATTCTTTTATTGAATGATGCTTTGAGATATATATATATATATATATATATATATATATATATATATATATATATATATATATATATATATATATATATATATATAACTAAATCTAAAAATAAACATTAATTACGAGTTAATAAAACACATAATATAAATATTATAATTATAAATGAGCTAAACAAAATAAGGATAATTTACAATAAACATACCTCAACTTAACTCAAAGAGAATATGACGTATACAATAGAATGAAGGAAAAATTGTCGGGAATAACCCGTACTTTTAACGTTTGCCTGTGAATAATCCCTACTTTTGATTATTCATAAATATAGTCATTCACAGGCAAACGTTAAAAGTACGGGTTATTCCCGACAATTTTTCCTAGAATGAATATGAAGTAATGTATTTATAGAACTTCACTCAACGGCTATAATTTAAGGCTACAGCTATATTTTAAAGTTACAACAACTATTTTGAATAAGAACAACAAACAAAAGTCAAAACAAAGTCAAATTCCTATTCGCTATTAGTAACAACGAACATAAGAACAGGGTGAAAGCATTGTTCGCAGTTACTAACAGCGAACAAGTATGTTTGCCATTTTAATTCCCATGCTGTGTTCGCTGTTACTAACAACGAACAAGTTTAAACCTTTGCTCATGAACAAAACTGCTTATTTTGGAAAAAAGTTACAAAAAGTTTCTATTTATTGAATTTTTTTATTTTTTACTCACCTGTTTCAATATTTTGTCTTAGAGTAGGACGGTCTCGTCCAAATTTTTGTGTTTCACAATTACAGCATAATACAAGCCCAATGAAACTAGTTCACCAAAATGAAACCCGCCCAACTCATCACCAATTTGAGATTCTTAGAAAACCCTGGTTAAACCCTAAATTTATCTTAACAGGTAACACTGTAACAGATACCCAAATTCAAGCGAGATACCTAAAATGCAACAACAATGGCGGCGCACCGCCTTGACCCGGTTGAAATGGGTACTGGGTGATTACAGAAGGTACCATACAATACAAGCGATACCAAGAGAAATTTCGGGGCCCCGAATTTCAGCCAGAGACAGAGCTCAGGGTCGGATTCCCGCCGTCGTCTTCTCCTCTGCTTCCGAAGATTCTAAAAAACAGCTTCTTACCGCTGAACGAAAGCAGATTCGGTCCATTCTCAAGTCGGTTGATCCTAGCTTCTTTTGTTCCACCATCTTCAAGCTGCAAATTCGGGCCGGCTCCGGTTCTTCTATCCTTCTTTATTCAGGAAATGTCCTCCCCACAAAGGTAATTTCATATCATGCAAACCTCTTTTAAATCTTTCAATAATGCTAGTTTGGGCTTTGTTAAATTAGGCATATTCTGTGGTGTTGAGGTTTAATTAATCAAATCGTATGTATTTAAGCAGTTGCATAGAGATAAGGAAACAGGGGAAGTGTTAAATATGTCATTTTTGTGGGCTGAAAATGGATCAGAGTTTGAGGTTAATGTGCCTCTTGTTCTCAAGGGCCTAGATTCATGTCCCGGCCTTAAAAAAGGTTAGTTTTATTATTTGGTGAAGTTTTTTTGGGTTTGACGTTCTTAAAATATGTTGAACTAGAGAAATTTAGAATTCAAATGAATGGCAAGAGGCAAATTTTTTTGGAATCCAACTGATCTATCAAAACTTAATTGCACATTTGTACTGAATTGTAATTGTATATGATTAGCTATGTAGCACTAGTACTCTCTTATTAGTGTACAATACACATGACCATTCATCCATTTTCGACTATATTGAACTCGGTGCAATCAAGCTGCATAGTGTGTCCTCGTGTCTTGAGGTGAATGTTTTTGTTACTATATTAGACTCTGTATAGCCTAGCTGTATGTTGGCCTTCCTTTGGAATGAGGGTGTAGAGAGCTCTACAATTGCAATTCTCTCAACTGTAAGAAGACATTAGATGGAAGGAGTTTTCTTTATTCTATTTTGGTCACTCTGCGTTATAGCTTGGTGATGATAATGTTGTATACTTGTGTACTTGTATAGAGATGTGCTAATCTTATCGCTAATAGATGAATTTTCGAAATTGAGTTTCATTTTGTGTGTCCTAAATGTGATAGACTTTGATATAGAATCATGATAATAAATATGATTCTATAGGTTACACGACAAATCTTTCAGGATCGTCTTGTTCATTTTTGGGCCCCAGAGCAAAAGATAAAAATGGGCCCCTAAAAACTTAAGACATAATGCATAATATAATACATTTTTTGTTTTCTATTGTTAATATTTAATCTACTTTACAAAAAAAAAAAAAACACTAAAAACTCATTATTTAGCAAAAAAATGTAAGTTATATATAAATTTGATTCAAATTAATATCACTTATATTATATACATAAAAATAAGTTTTTTGGGCCCTAAAAAACACGGGGCCCTGGGCGATTGACCGCTTTGCACTTGCCATTCGACGGCCCTGAAATCTTTGGCTTTTGGCATAGGAATTGACTAGGAGTGTAAGGTTTTCGTTTTATGGAGTATGAGGAAAAGATTTAAATTTTGTTTATTTAAGGTAGGGAATGAGTTTAGGGAGGTTTTATGAATTATTAAGGAAAATGGATGCATGGAATATTTCGGGCTTTAAGGAAATTTTTGGTTGATTGATGGACTATTTTAAATTGTCAATTTTTGTGCGCTATTTTATATGTTGTTTGTTGGACAGTGAATGAAAGATATGTTTAGGAAAGGGTTTTAAGAGAGTATGGGTTTGTGAGATGAGTCAAAAGAAATTATAGATAACTAATGGATGATAAGAAATATAGCTTAAGGATAATGTAGAATTTTTGGATAGAACTTGCACTTAGTCCTCGAATATTGGCGTAAGGCTTTTATGGGTGAAAGCTTTTTGGACGTGGTAAAGAAAAAAAATGGAAAATTTTGTTTTGTGAGGGATAGTACAAGAAGTCTTAAATTTGATTGTGATAGAGATGCACCACATTAATTAAAACTAGGTTTCTACGAATTCAAATTAGATTTTCAGATGATCTAATTCGGGACAGTCAATCAACTCTTAGTTCTAAAAAAGTGAATGGAGCTTTCTAAAGGAATTTTTACCCCATCAAAGTTTTACTCTCTCCGTCTATGTAAATTATGATTTTTAAAAAATGATGAAAATTAAGAGAATACCAATTATGTAATGTTTCTTGCCATATGTGTAAATTTATTATCATATTAGATGCTTTTATATTATACAATTAGAAACATAACAATTACTTTGGAATTTCTTTAAAAGGAAAAGATAACATAATAAATGGGGTGGAAGGAATTGTTTTCATTGAGTTATGTGCCTACCTTGTATAAAAAACATTTGTTTAGAATTTCGGACTAATTAAAAGAAAAGATGAAAATTCTATCTTTTGACTAATTCTACCGGTGGAGGGTTTGTTGGGACTCCTCATACGTTCTCCTCAAGTCTTGGTCCACTATGACCTTTGTTCTAACACTATCCATTAAGATAGAACCTAAGTCTTGACTTTAGCCATTCGTAGGTAAAACTCAAACTTGAACATGCCTTACATTCTGATAATGTTACGTGTCCAAGACTTCTACTCGACAATGCTTGAAATTATTGGACACAGAAACATTGTTATAATTTCGGACACATGCATGACACAACAATGAACATATCCAAGAATTAGTTGAACAAATGATATTTATTTGGGTAAAAATGAACATGTTCAACAAAAATAATGTAAAACTTATTTGATCTATATTTGTAGTTACTAGTCACCTTGATATTTAAATATGGAAAAGCACCAGAACATCTTTATTGAGATTAAATGATCAAATGTAGAAAGATACTGATGTAAATTCCGTATATTATGATATTTTCTCCAACGGAGGATAATGAAAATAGGGAACAAACATGACCTTTGGCTCAAGGTGCAAGAACTTTCTTATAAATAGTCAAGTTGATTTCACAAAGGCTCAACTTGAAATTTTAAAAATTAATATTTACCCTGTGTTTCTCTCAAGATCCTTAATTTTATTCTTATCGCTTCAAGCCTGAGTTTGTCTGCTAAATTCTACTGTGCTATAGCCTGAATCGTGTTATGGTAGTACATTGTCAATTAGGCGGTATCTAGTCGTCAGAGAAGTGAAGTAAATTGGAAATATGGATTAGTTAAGCTAATGAATTTTTGACCTTTCAAAAGTAAGTTTAAAGGCTAAAATGTTTTGCCAAGGGCTAGTAAGTTAAAATTGCAACTAAACAAATTAAGTTCACATCGAGTCTATAGTCTACGGGTTTTTAGCTGATAAGAGCATAACCTAATTTAGTTTTACAAAAAAAATATTATCTCTCCTTTGTCAAATATATTTCCAACAAGTCTTAAGTGTTACCCCTGTGCCTCCGTCTGGTGGCGCCTTACTTGTTCTGCATCTGCTTGATTCTGAGAAGAATTTGAAAAGTTGTCAACCTTATCCATTTGATTTGTATATATCTAAGGAGTACCGTCTTGTGGGATCTGTAAGCACCTGAACCCTTCCCTATACATTGTTCTTAAATCTTGATCAACTTGCTTCCACTTATCTATTTTCATACATGTTTATTCGAATGTGTTTATTCGAACTGTGAGTACCTGAACCCTTCCAAATACATACATGCACATAGAAGATTGAATTGTGTACTGGAAAAATCCAGTGGATATGTATATAAGTACAAACAAATTAACTTTGAATTGACCATTTGCAGAACATCTTTCATATAAATCAGGAAGGATAATAGTGTCAATATTTGTTATGTAAGTGGAAGTATGGCGTATTAAGGAAGTATGAAATCTGTCATGATTTTAGGCAAAGTATCAGACTCTCATATTGTGAGGGACAACATTATCCACCATTCATCAGAATTGCTAGTTTCTGAGCTATTGGATATACGGCATTGGATTCTAGGTTCACCTTAATTTATATTTACAATTTCAATTGTCAAATGTGTTTGATGGGAACTTTTAGTTTCAAGCAGCATTATCAACTGAACCAGATTCCTTTTTTATTTTAGTTCTTTGCTACTTATCTTCAAGTCTGCTTTGAATTTAACATGAATATTTTTGTGCAAAGCAGGAGGACAGTTAAACACAATAAGGAAGAGCCTAAAATACCTTTGCTCATCAGAAAGTATCCCTCAAAAGATCGAGGTGGACATAAGCAATTTAGACATTGGGGACAAGATCTTCATGAAGGATATCAAGGTTGATTCACCCATCAAGCTTTTGAGCAAGAACGATATAAAACCGATTTGCGAAATTGTGGCTTCGAATGTTGAAACTTGTACACCACTGAAAACTTAATCATTGTAAGTGAAACACTTCCATACGTATTTCTTTAAGAGCTGTCATTTAATGATGAAAGTTTCTTTATTTGAACTATAATAAAGAATGATGTGTGATATAGGCTATATGACCGCTTCAACCATAGCTACGCCTATTTCCCTTAACCCCTCCTTGAAAAAGAAAAACAAAAAGATATTGAAGAGAGAAGAGGGAGGTGGTGTTCATCATATTGTCACAGTAAAGTTATCGTGTAAAATGCATCCTCTATGCTCAATTATGTCATCAGTCGTTAGTTAATAAAGATTGTCGCTCTTTCGTAGTCCAACTAAAATTTGTGCTTAGTCTCTTTGTATTTGTAGGCTCTGTTATCCTTCAGAGGTTTGCTAATTGCTACACGGTTGCTAGCTGTTGTAGTTATAAATGGGATGTCATTTGATCCATAGAAAGAGATTCCATCGATAGAAAATGGATATGACGAGTACCCTTAAAAAAACGAGGGTTAGGTTTTGCATGTCTAACTCTTAATCTCCCTAGAGTAGAGCCATTGAATAGCATAAGAGTAATGGAATTCTGTTCTTTTGTGATGAAATTATTTTATGTGCATTTTGCTTACATTATTTTCATCTCCTCACAAATAAGCTGTGTTTTTGTATCTCAATTTTCAGAAAACCATTTACTTATCTTATATACACTGAACTTGTCCATTGCAGGCAATTATTTGTGTTCTCGGATCCGGTGTTTCGCTGCACAAGCAAATTAAAGTAGAAATGTCGAAAGTGCTTGGTCTAAACAATGCAAAATGAGTGCGATTCGTTAAGCGTTGCATGTCAAAGGTATTTTGATTCTCAAATATGTCACGAATGATGGGTGATTGATCGAGTCAAGAATGAGATTTTGATATTAGACAAAGACGAATGGTTGATTTGACTTGGTAAATATTACATGCCCCTCCGCTTACTTTTACATGATGCTTATAACTTGGATATTATTATTATATTATATTCTGATTCTAATAGGGGATTGTTTTACTTCTTGGTGACCTAGTCCATGCTTATAATACCTCGTCTTTACACATAATTTTATTATATTCTAATTGGCGATTCTCAATGGCGGAACTTCAATAGGGGCGGGAAGGGGCTCCGCCCCCCCGAGAATTTGGATAAATACTGTTTTACGTTAGGTACAAATGTAATGTTTCTCTTTAGCTCACTTGGGTAGAAGGTGGTATTTTATTTACATGGTCTTGGGATCAAACTCCAACGCATCCAATTCTAATGCATTTTATTTTTTTTTATTATTGAATAATATTTTACTTCTAATATCTTTTGGGCTCTACACAACCAAATGATTTCCGTTTGCCTCTTATTACTCCAATAAACTCATGTTTCAATTTTAATGAATTTTCACGGTATTATTAATTCAATTCTTAATATATCTTACTATGTATAATAAAATTATAATAAAAATATATTAATAGTATATAAATTGAGATGAATAATATAAAATCTACTTGATAATATTTTAACTTATAAATTAAGCATAAAATATAATAAAAACTTAAAAGTAGGTAGTATATTTTTGGATTAATACAAACTCGAGAACAAATTTTTTAATTAAAATGTAGATAGTATAATAACCTTAATTTTGCTTAGGTTATTTACACCCTATATTATTCTTAAATCTTGCCCCCCTCAAATATTTGGTCAAGTTTCGCCACTGGCGATTCT
>JAAKBH010001546.1:0-48292 GCA_019776075.1 Amaranthus palmeri
TTAATCAATGGTACTTGTTCATTGTTCATCGTTCAATATTCATTGATCCTTATTCATTATTCATTATTCATCATTCGCTTTCCACCGATCATTGATCCTTGTTCATCGTTCATCGTTCATTGTTCATTGATTATTGATCCTTTTTCATTGCTCACCATTCATTGTTCATCGATCATTGTTCATTGATCATTGATCCTTGTTCATTGTTCATCACTCGTGTTCATCGTTTATTGAAGATTATTCATTGATGCTTGTATGGTTCATCATTAATCGCTCATTGTTCATCGTCCATTTTTAATTGATTATAGCTCATTGATCCTTGTTCATTGTTCATCATCAATCATTCATTATTCATTGTTCATTTTTCATTGATCATTGATCCATTTGTTTTACTCATCGGTCAATGTTCGTCGTTCGTTGTTCATTAATGATTGAGCCTTTTTCATTGCTCAACAATCATTGTTCATCGTTGATTGTTAATTGATCCTTTTTCATTGTTCATCATTCATTGTTAATATTCATCGTTCATTTTTCTTTGATCATAGATCCATTTTCATTATTTATCGTATTGAACCATGTTCATTGTTTATCATCAATTGCTCATTTTTCATTATTCATAGTTCATTGTTAATTGTGCATCGTTCATTGTTCATTGTTCTTTGTTCACCGTTCATTGTTCATTAATCAATGGTCCTTGTTCATTGTTCATCGTTCAATATTCATTGATCCTTATTCATCATTCATTGTTCATCGCTCATAGATCATTGATCCTTGTTCATTGTTCATCATTAATCGCTCACTATTCATCCTTCATTTTTCTTTGATCATTGATCCATTTTCATTACTTATCGTTCATTGTTCATCGCTCATTGTTCATTTAACCATGTTCATTGTTTATCATCAATTGCTCATTGTTCATTATTTATAATTCATTGTTAATTGTGCATCTTTCATTGTTCATTGTTCTTTGTTCACTGTTCATTGCTCATTAATCAATGGTCCTTGTTCATTGTTCATCGTTCATTATTCATAGATCATTGATCATTAATCCTTGGTCCTTGTTCATCACTCATTGTTCATTATTCATCATTCGTTGTTCACCGATCATTGATCCTTGTTCATTGTTCATCGTTCATTGTTCATTGCATTGATCCTTGTTCATTGCTCACCATTCATTGTTCATCGATCCTTGTTCATCATTTATCGCTCATCGTTCATCATTCATTTTTCGTTCATCATTGATCATTGATCATTGAACCTTTTTCATTGTTCATCATTAATCACTCATTGTTCATCATTCATTTTTCATGGATCATAGATCATTGATCCTTGTTCATTGTTCATCATTAATCGCTCATAATTCATCGTTCATTTTTCTTTGATCATTGATCCATTTTCGTTACTTATCGTTCATTGTTCATCGCTCATTGTTCATTAATCAATGGTCCTTGTTCATTGTTCGCAGTTCAATATTCATTGATTCTTATTCATCATTCATTGTTCATCGGTCATAGATCATTGATCATTAACCCTGGCTCCTTGTTCATCACTCATTGTTCATTATTCTTCATCCGTTGTTCACCGATCATTAATCCTTGTTCATTGTTCATCTTTCATTGTTCATTGATCATTGATCCTTGTTCATTGCTCACCATTCATTGTTCATCGATCATTGTTCTTTGTTTATTGATCCTTGTTCATTGTTCATCACTCGTGTTCATCGTTTATTGAAGATTGATCATTGATGCTAGTATGGTTCATCATTAATCGCTCATTGTTCATGGTTATTTTTTTTTATTGATCATAGCTCATTGATCCTTGTTCATTGTTCATCATCAATCATTCATTATTCATCGTTCATTGTTCATTTATCATTGATCCATTTGCTTTACTCATCGGTCAATGTTCATCGTTCGTTGTTCATTAATCATTGAGCCTTTTTCAGTGCTCATCATTCATTGTTCATCGTTCATTGTGAATTGATCCTTTTTCATTGTTCATCATTCATTGTCAATTGTTTATTCATTGTTCATTTAACATCGTTCATTGTTCATTATTCAATATTCATTGTACATTGATCAATGATCCTTACTCATTATTATCGTTCAATATTCATTGATCAGGGATCCTAATTCATCATTCATTGTTCATCATTCATAGATGATAGATCATTGATCATTAATCCTAGTTCATTCTTCATCATTCATTGTTCAAATATCATTGTTAATTGTTTATTGATCATTGATCCTTATTTATTGCTCATCATTCTTTGTTCATCGATCATTGTTCATTCATCATTGATCCTTGTTCGTTATTCATCATTCAATGTTTATTGATCCTTGGTCATCATTTATCGCTCATCGTTCATCATTCATTTTTCATTGATCATGGATGCATTTTCATTACTTATCGTTCATTGTTCATCACTCATTTGTCATTGAACCATGTTCATTGTTTATCATCAATTGCTCATTGTTCATTATTTATAATTTATTGTTAATTGTGCATCGTTCATTGTTCATTGTTCTTTGTTCACCGTTCATTGTTCATTAATCAATGGTACTTGTTCATTGTTCATCGTTCAATATTCATTGATCCTTATTCATTATTCATTATTCATCATTCGCTTTCCACCGATCATTGATCCTTGTTCATTGTTAATCGTTCATTGTTCATTGATTATTGATCCTTGTTCATTGCTCACCATTCATTGTTCATCGATCATTGTTCATTGATCATTGATCCTTGTTCATTGTTCATCACTCGTGTTCATCGTTTATTGAAGATTATTCATTGATGCTTGTATGGTTCATCATTAATCGCTCATTGTTCATCGTCCATTTTTAATTGATTATAGCTCATTGATCCTTGTTCATTGTTCATCATCAATCATTCATTATTCATTGTTCATTTTTCATTGATCATTGATCCATTTGTTTTACTCATCGGTCAATGTTCGTCGTTCGTTGTTCATTAATGATTGAGCCTTTTTCATTGCTCAACAATCATTGTTCATCGTTGATTGTTAATTGATCCTTTTTCATTGTTCATCATTCATTGTTAATATTCATCGTTCATTTTTCTTTGATCATAGATCCATTTTCATTATTTATCGTATTGAACCATGTTCATTGTTTATCATCAATTGCTCATTTTTCATTATTCATAGTTCATTGTTAATTGTGCATCGTTCATTGTTCATTGTTCTTTGTTCACCGTTCATTGTTCATTAATCAATGGTCCTTGTTCATTGTTCATCGTTCAATATTCATTGATCCTTATTCATCATTCATTGTTCATCGCTCATAGATCATTGTCCATTAATCCTTGCTCCTTGTTCATCACTCATTGTTCATTATTCATCATTCATTGTTCACCGATCATTGATCCTTGTTCATTGTTTGTTCATCGATCATTGTTCATTAATCATTGATCCTTGTTCATTGTTTGTTCATCGATCATTGTTCATTAATCATTGATCCTTGTTCATTATTCATCATTCAATGCTCATCATTTATCGCTCATCGTTCATCATTCATTTTTCATTGATCATTTATCCTTGTTCATTGTTCATCATTAATCGCTCACTATTCATCGTTCATTTTTCTTTGATCATTGATCCATTTTCATTAATTATCGTTCATTGTTCATCGCTCATTATTCATTGAACCATGTTCATTGTTTATCATCAATTGCTCATTGTTCATTATTTATAATTCATTGTTAATTGTGCATCGTTCATTGTTCATTGCTCTTTGTTCACTGTTCATTGTTCATTAATCAATGGTCCTTGTTCATTGTTCATCATTCAATATTCATTGATCAATATATTCATCATTCATTGTTCATCGCTCATAGATCATTGATCATTAATCCTTGTTCATCACTCATTGTTCATTATTCATCATTCGTTATTCACCAATCATTGATCCTTGTTCACTGTATGTTCATCGATCTTTGTTCATCATTCTTTGTTCATCGATCATTGTTCATTAATCATTGATCCTTGTTCATTATTCATCATTCATTGTTCTTTGATCCTAGCTCATCATTTATCGCTCAGCCACTAGTAAAAAAAGTCTCATTAGTGACCCCCTATTTGTATCTATTTTTGAAATATAAGATACAAATATTGTTTTTTGTATCTTTTATTTTAACACAAGATACAAATAGTAGTTATTTGTATCTTGTGTTTAAACACGCGATACAAATAATAGTTATTTGTATCTGGTGTTAAAACAGGGGATACAAATAACTATTATTTGTATCTTGTGTTTAAACACGCGATACAAATAACAGTTATTTGTATCGGGTGTTAAAACAGGGGATACAAATAACATTTATTTGTATCGGGTATTTAAAATGGGGGATACAAATAACTACTATTTGTATCTTGTGTTTAAACATAAGATACAAATAATGAATTAGAGAAATAGTGAAATATAGGCCCAGCACCCATTTACTTCATTAATTCGAAGGGCTGGCTGTTCATCTTCATCCCTAAACTTGCAGGTCTTCTTCTCCATTTCTGCCATTTACTTCATCCCTAATCGAAAGTTGCAGGACCAGCACCCATTTCCGCCATTTACTTCGTTCTTTTAGAGGTTTAATTTTAATTTCGCCTTTCAATTTTTCATATGTTCATTCGTTCTTCATCTAAATCATTTGTTCTTCATCTGGTAAACATAATTCTTTCAATTCTGCAGTTGATACTTGGGTTCGTTCGTTCGTTTGCTGCGTGGATTCGTTCTTCTTCTGGTAAACATAATTCTTTTAATTCTAACCTTGATTTGAAAAACCCTAATCATTTCCTCATAATCTAACCATGGAAAACGAGTAGAACATCCTAGTATTAGTCGTTTTCATCTTCGAATTCATTCAAAACCCACTTCTCAGCATATCTCTGTCACTGATTTGTCCTCTGGTAACACCTTTCTTGTTAATTATGGTTCTATGTATTATGTATTGATCATTAATATGTAGTGGGTTGATTGTGAATGAACTTCTTTGCTTTGAGATTTTGTGGGTTTAGCCATTTTTGGTGCTTTAAAGATCAGTTTTAGTGTCACGGGTTTAGGTGTATCAACTTCTCGCAAAGCACGACAGCTTATATAAGCACACAACCTTCTAGTTGATTTAAATCATGGAGCATCCAAAATCAAATGCTGAATTACATCATCTGTGTAGAAATACATCGATTAAAAATAAGATAATTATAAAAAAGATGATTATACTATTGAAATGTGGAGATGTAGGAAGCTGTTGATGACGATGGAAGCTTATTACAACTCCCCACCATTATGACCAATAATCATGTTTTGGAGCTAATGTTGGTGAAGCTAGCGCAGAGTCAGAATACTTTACAAATTGCATGAATCTGATTTTTGAGGTATGCTTCATTTTGTGAATCAGATTAGTGGTCTGCTTCACATGACTAGTGGTCTGCTTCATCTGTTTTCAAATTAGTGGTGGTCTGCTTCATTTTCATTTGTTTTCAAATTGGTGGTTTGCTTCGTCAATCTGAAATAAACTGTACAATTACTATAAATTAGTTTTTTCTGAATTCTAAATGGTGGGAGACAAGACATATAATGCCTGTGAGCCTTGATTTGCAACCGTAAACTTGAGCGTGCCCGTTCACCTCTCTTTGACATTCAATTGTAGCATTCCTTTATCACTCAAAATCTACTTGAAGTCCCTACCTAAAGAAGCAGGTTCAAACAGCAGCACATCAATCTATGTTGCAAAATTCATCTAAACCTTTAAATTTCATCTGTTCTGGCTGCAAATTTTGTGTTGCTGTTGCGATGAGTTGCTATCTCTGCCTTTACAAATGCATCATTTTAGAGAACAACACCCTTAATTGAGAAATTCACAAAAATTGAATCTAATATTATTTCCTTTATCGATGAAATATCTGCATGTTAATCATTTTATTTCATCAGTAATTCATACTTGTATACTGTTCAAAGCCCTTGATGCCTGTACCATTCAGAGCTGTGCCCCTATCTTCTGACCTGCACGAATGTTGCTGCCCTAACACATTTATCTATACTGCTATGCACACATAATACAGATGTTGCTGCACCTTGTTCTGTACAGACCCAACTCTACATTTGCTGCTGGTTTCGCTTTTGAGAGATGCTGGACTAAGATGGCACAACCCACTGACTTGATCAACGTATATATTTGCTACACTGTATATCAGAACCATTGCTGTTTGTACTAATCTGCACATATATGCTTCTGGTGCGTTCTAGTTGAGCACAAACTGAGGTTGTTTGTAGTACTGTTGTGTTGCTGTTGATAGGGTCTGCACACAAGGCACGCAAACTGCTGCTGCGCACATACACACCCTACTAATGTCTTGCTACTGATCTGCACTGATGACTTGTGCAATGAACTGTTGCTGCTGCCTACCAAAATCTCGAACCCCATAACCTCCCTTGATACATTCTGATTTTCAGTGCTGCTGTGTTGCTTTGTTGCTGCCGTCTGATCATGTTGCTGCTAATGTGTTGTTTCGTTGCTGCAGTCTGTGTGTTGTTACTGTCTTATTGCTTATATTCTAGGGTTTTCTTCGCTACTGTTGTGTTGTTTTGTTGCTGCCGTTTGGTCATGTTGCTACTGTTGTGTTGTTCGTTGCTGCTGTCTTGTTGCTTATATTCTAGAGTTTTGTCGTTGCTCCTATTGTCTATTTACCTCCATCTGATTACACCCAATTCTTCCTGAAAATACATCTGATTATACCCTATTGTCATGTTGCTACTGTACAGCAATTTATTTATGCACACCTGTCAGACCCGACTTGCGACTGTGCGACCTTGAACCTCGATTTTTGATGTCTTCTCATGCTTGTTAAGGCTCTTTTAAGGCCTTGCTAGAATCCCCCTAGTGTAAAGATTTCATTCTTGCCTTTTAACCCATCGTGGACAACTTGGTTAGCCCTGCACAACCCACGAAAGGAGGGCTGGTCGCAAGATTCATGGTGCACGTTTCTAACAGCAATTCTGACGAATGGTCGACCTTGTGCCATGCTTTTAATTGCCCTCTCGTGCTTGAAAACGGTCTTCCAATGGCTTTATGGAAAGATCCTAGTGCATAGATTCCATTTATGCCCTTTGAGTCTTCCATAGACCTTTGCTCAATGCTAGACAATGCCAAAAAGGTCGAGGGGTCAGCAACCCATTGAGCTGCTGCTGTGCGTGCTTTGACAGCTTCAATTGACGACTGTGTGACCTTTACTTCATTTTCTTGGGCTTCTCTTGTGATGGTGAGGAGGCTCTTATGATCTTTTTTGGAAAACCCATGTGTAGAGATGTCGTTTCCCTCTTTCATGTCTTCCCAAACCCACAAATCCGCCTTGGACAGTCCTTGCAAGGTAGGCTGTTCAGCATTTTTATGAAAGTATTCTTTTGTGCCATTGAGCGTTGTATTCAGCATTTTTATTAGTTGATCTCAATTTAGGGTTTATATTAATTTTTTTGGTTTTTCCTTGGTGTGTCTTTTTATTTGCAGATTTAGTAATTTAGTTGTTGAATTTTTTAAGATTTGGAATCTATTAAGGTTAGATAAAAATTTATACAGTTGTGTTGATTAAGAAGAAAAGGTACTAATTTATCTTTCTCCTGTTTTTCTTCATAATTTTTTCAAGAAAGATGTAGCCGTCGACGTCGTTGTCCTTATCGCCTTCTTCTTCTTAGCGAGCTTCTAGTGCGATTCTTGTTGATAAGGCTACTAACAAGCTTCTTGTTGGTCCTGATTAGTTTTTGAATATGGTATTGATTTTTGTTATTAAAATTCTATAGTTTCGTTGATTTATGATTTTTTTGGTTTAGATTGTTAATTGAGAAGCAACGATTAGAGCTATTGATGTGGCTTGTAGTTAATTGATACATTATGGAATAATAAATTGATTATTAGGCAACAAATTAATTAATTAATATTTACTTTTTTTTGTAGGTCTTCAAAGACACATTGCTGAAGTCTGAGTAGAAGTTTTTAATATTAATTTTCTCAGCAATTTCGTACTCAACTATATCACAAGATCTAATGCAGTGCTGCTACTCTAGTCTTCAACCTTTCAGACCGTACTTCAATTTTAAGCAGGTAATTCTTTTTAATTCTGAAACAGTCGCATTATTAATGAGGTTTAATTCGTCATTTTTAGCGCCTAATTTTTTTTTTTTTAATATTTGTCATTCGCTAATTAAAATTTAATTAGTGATGGTAGAGATTTGAAAAATTTCTACGATGATTAGAAACTTGTTAAATCATAACGTGGTTATGAATCGTAACAAGAAACGTAAACTTTGGAGGTAAAACTTAAAGTTGAGCAACTACCGATAATAGTTCGAGAAAATTTAATTATTACCCGATCGTATTATTTAAAGATGATGGGAGTAAATTAAATATTTCATACACATATACAAGTGATTTTAAACATATAATACAAGTTACATAACTTGTTACATGTACAACAATTTTTACCCAAACTTTAAACTATCTTAGATAAACCTTTCCTACACTATAATAGATCAAAATGAGACAAAAACCACATCCAAAACAGCCCCAAACAGCAGCCCCAATAGCTGTCCCAAACAAGGTTGTCAGGATCGGGACTCTACGTAGGATCGTTGAGGGAGTAGGATCGAAATCGGTAGAATCGGATCGTAGGATCGTGTGATCCTACAAATATGCATTAATATGCTTTAGATAACGGATTTTCAATTGTATTTGTTTGTTTTTTTAGTTTTAAGGTTTATATTTATACTTATTTGACTTTAATTAATAGGTTTTGTAAAAGAATACCTTTAATAATCATTTTTAAGATGCGAATCAAGTAAAACTTGAATTTTAGTTATATTAATTAATATAATTTTTAGATATATACATATATATACATAAGTAAAATCTGGAATATATATTTTTTATGATTGAAACTACCCTTATAGGATCGGATCGCAAGATCGTAGGATCGTAGAATCGTGTTATGATCCTACTACTTAAATCTTGGAGCTATGTAGGATCGTTCGATTCTACCGACATTAAGATCCTACCTACGATCCAGATCGATCGCCTAATTTTGGATCATAGGATCGTAGAATCGTTGATCAGGATCGCGATTCTAATAACCATGGTCCCAAACCCTCTTTGTACCCCTTTATACACTTACATACTCAAGCAAAACACTCTAACCAAAGTACCCTTTTGTTCTAACCTAGATTATGCATCATTACAAGCATGCAAGAGGCTAATATTTGAAGCAAAGACACTCTATTTTCTGAATAAGAATTCAGCCATAAACACCCAACACATTACTCCCAAGTTCATCCATGAACAACCACTAGCATCCTCCAAACTTTCAACTACTAAGACACCTTCTTTTCTCATCAAATCTTCTTCAAAAACTCATCTTATACTTCTGAAAATTTATGTTTATAAACTCAAATATTCCATAAAAATAATCTTCATTTCAAGAGCTTTCCATAGACACCAAACTTGAAGAAATCCACCAAGTATAGAGTAAGTTACATTCATTTCCTTATTCCACTAGTTTTTGTAAAACTTGTTCATGTAGAACACTTTTACTTGAATCTTTCTATAAACTAAAATCATTTTAATATGGATATTTTGTCTCTCAAACTAAGAAAAATCATCACTTATAAAATCTCTATAAAAAAAAAACTTTCTTTTCACAAACTTATATATTTTCTTACTTTAAAAATTTAAGTAAAATTATGAGACTTGATTAAGTATATATGTTGCTCAACATAATAAGTATACTCCAAATATGTTAAAATCATCACAAGTATTAGTTTAACAACTCCAACTAAGAAAAATTAAGTGCATGTTAGAAATCCAAAATTATTATTGATTTTTGGATAAATGCAATGTGTTTAGTTGAAGAGTTGGAGTTGAGACTTGAAGGGCAAGGACCCGAAGTTGGAACCATTTCTAAGAACGCATCGGAGCTTACGTAGGAGCTTACGAAATACTTATATAGGCTTGGAGTCGAGGTATGTCACATGGGGTGATTTTTAAAGGGTTTAAGAACAAGTTGGGAAAGTTTTGTATGAACTTATTTTTTTTAAAAAAAATAAAATAAAATTCCCAAAGAGAAGTTCTTAAATCTTGAAAAATGATATCAAAATGATAATTTTGAGTATGCAATGATTTATTACATGTATTATTATTGTGGGCATCATGCATGTTGATTTTAAGAATTGTTATATGTTTAAAGGCATGATTTACACTACTTTGTGAAAGTAATTGTGATGGAAATGATTTTATAAACTTAGAAAATATTTGAAATGCATTTTAAGAGTAATTTCCAGTAGCTATATGTTAAAATAATCTCTTGAATAATTTTTTTGAAATTTATTCGTTAAATCGATATTTTAATGGATTTTAAGGTGTTAAATACTCTTATTATGAAATATGGTACTACATAAACTCTTCATCATCAAAAATAATTAATAAAATCATATTATAATGTCTCTAACAAGATTTGGCCAGAATATAATTAATTTGTAATTTTTCATGATTTTTGAGTAATCGTTAAAATGTTTATCGGTAAATTGTTAAATAGTAAAATATAAAATAATTACTAAATGAAGACATATGGACTTGAAATTTTTGTCACATACTTATATGGACAGTAAATAAATTTGGTAAAATTTTGAGAAGATTTTGTTGACGTTTAAGGACCTTAATAATTTTTACTCGGATATTAATAATCGGTAAGTTAGAAAACGGTAAAATACAAAATAAATACTAAATGATGTCCTTTGAGCATGAAAAATTTATGAGACACTTATATAAACAGTAAATACATGTCGACAAGTTTATATGGATTTTCGTGACCATATATGGACTTAAATAAATTTTATTCGGTTTATCGGTAAAATAACAATATTAATTATTAAAAATGCCTCACACGGTTTTTATGGTTATTTAAAATTTTATATTCCTTAAAATAGTTTCTGGAACATCATAAAAGTTTTTATATTAATATATTTGGACTTAAATAATTTAAACCAATTTTATTGATTTATCGATAAAATGTCTATATAAAAAAAAAATATAAAATATTATACATGACATTTATTACTACCTCCGTTAATTGTTTTGTGCAACCGCAGTACAAATTGCGGTTGCCAATGCAATTTTTCTTAAAGCAAAATTAGAGAATGTGGGGTAATGTAATTAAAGGTAAGATAGGAGAGAGAAAGAAAGATAGAGGAAGTAGGGATAGGTAATTTAGGAAAAAGAAGGAGAGAGAAAATGATGGGATAAGTGATTAAAGGAGAGAGAAAATGATGGGATAGGTAATTAGATTGGTTATTTTTTACTAAAAAAGGAAAGTTGCAAATAACCTTGAGCGGACAAAAATGGCAAAAGTTGCAGAAAACAATTAACAGAGGTAGTATTTAAAATGAGCTAATAAAAGTATTATATGAATTCTAGAACTTTAGTAAAATTTTATTAAGCTAATTATTGATTATTTACTAATTTATCAAATTAATAAATATTGTTTAATTATTTAAAAGTGTAATATTGTTAATTAAATTTGAGTAAAAATAGACCTATATCAAAAACTTATAATTTTGTTAGTAACCTACTGCCTCATAGTGTAAAATAAGTTTTACTTAGATGTTTCTTAATATTTATGAATTTAAAACATTATTTAAATAACGGTAAATACCGTAATTGTCGAAACAAATCGTAAAATGATTATAAGTGCCATAACCAATCATAATCTGATGGGACAACATTAAACTCATTTTAATTAAGGTATTATAATAACTTGATTAACTTGGGTCTTGTTGGAGAATTAATATGTATTTTTGTAAATCAATTATCGATTTTATTATCGGCAAAATTATTTCGTATTTAAGGAAATAGTGTTTTATGAAATCTTTTGTCATAATGATTTTAAGGACTTATGAACTATATCATAGTTATATTGAATTAATTTCAAAACTCTTTGATTGAAACTAAACATTTTAATGGTTTCCTTGAAAAATCGTCTTGCATTTTAATCACTTTTTGTTGCAATGCATTTCCATACATGTTAGTGATGCCCCAATATAATACAAAGGTTATGTTTGATTATATAATTATGCTAAGCATGTTTTACCCATGTGGGAAATATTATGATTTGATTTTTGCTATATTGTAAAGAAAGTATGTTTTGCTATGTTGCAAATAAAAGATGTTTATCATAAGGAAAAAGTTAATATTTTTTTTGACTTTTCAAATGCTATTGAAATTACAAGGTATATATATATTATATACAAAAATGTTTTAGCCTAAATGGCGGGTACATA
This sequence comes from Amaranthus palmeri, assembly GCA_019776075.1. Lineage (NCBI taxonomy): Eukaryota > Viridiplantae > Streptophyta > Magnoliopsida > Caryophyllales > Amaranthaceae > Amaranthus > Amaranthus palmeri. Next base: position 12,333 of record JAAKBH010001546.1, read on the forward strand.
TGCCACAACAAATGTTGTGTGCATGATTAAACGGCTCACCAATGCTGAGCGCGTATTGTTCACAATACCATTGTGTTACACTTGCCGGACATGTCGCGGACGGTAGACCGACTACCAAACGAGTCACAGGATGACTCACAGAGTACCCATGAAAACTTATGATATGAGTTTGAAATTGATTGGATCCATTGAGATCGTAAGATTTATAATGAAAATTGTGAATTTGAAATTACTATAAAACCATTGAACTGGGTTTGAATGATATTATGATTTATCAAATGAAAAAGCATCTTTCAAAATGAATTTACTCAAATCAAAAGGTTTTGATAATTTGTTTGACGGACACTAGTGTGTTTATACTCAGCCTTTTTGCTGATACTATGCTTTCTATGTTTTTCAATGGTTTTGTTTTTAGAGTAAACCCCTATGGCACCTCGACGAAGAATGGATATGCGAGCGGAAGATGAACCCGAGTTGGAGTATGACTCCCCTTTTGTTTAGATCTCTTTATTGTATTTGAGAGACTATTAGTTTGGTTTTTAGGTTTGGACTATTTTAAGGATGTATTTGAACTTTGGACTTTTTTTCGATATGGTTGTAATTTCCCTTTATTTTAGACAGTTAAGACTTCCGTTATATTGCTTTGGTTGTTGTTCAAGTATTATACTTGGACATTGGTTTATCCTTTAAGTAATCCCCTTTATTGTGTTGGCAAAAGCGAGCTTACGCTTGATTAATACTAAATTCCAATTAGTCTTTGCCTTCATAATCCAGGGCGGTTACAGTTGGTATCAGAGCCAAGGCTTTGGAAGCATGTCTAAAATATTTGGAAAATTAGACAACTAGTCTAGTTTAGAGAAGTTTAAGTTAGGAGTAACCAATGAAAGTAATTAGGAAATAAACTTAAACTAAAGATTATTGGTAAAGAAATGATTTAAGTTGTAAGTCTAACTTAAACCAAATAATTAACTAAGTACCATTAGTAAACTAGAAGTCTTAAAGGTTCTTAGTAAGCAAGTGATGATCTAGTTATGTGGCTAAGTTGCCTAAGCATGACGGTATATTAAGTTGAGGGTAAAGTCGTCATTAAAAGTGTTGGAATATCGAATGAGATGGAAATTGGCAAGTTAGTAAGTTACTAAGTCAAAAATAATTAAGAAAGAGTGTTATGCATGTGCATACCTATTTGTCTTAAAGGCATAGTTATTAATTAGTTATTACCTCATGGCAGGAACCAGGAGGAAATCGGGGAAGGAATGGATCCCCAAGCCCAGCTGAATATCTTAACAGAGCAACTTAGAGTCATACAAGAGACCAATGCTCAATTAGTTCAGCTTATAGCCAACCAACATGCTAGTGTGGATGATGAGACTAAGTTCTACAAAAGGCTTGCTACACACAGGCCTAAGACCTACAATGGTGCTACAGATCCAGTTGTCCTTGAAGATTGGATCAATGAAACTGAGAAAATTCTTGAGGTGGTGAATTGCCCAGAAAATATGAAGGTTAAACTTGCAGCATTCTATTTAGTAGGACCTGCAGAGCTTTGGTGGAGAGCCCTAAAGGGTGTCTCGTCTGCCTCCACATCTGCTGGTGGAGCAGCACAACCCACAAGTTGGACATGGGATGATTTCTTGAAGAAACTAAGGGAGAGGTTCTACCCAGCAGCTCTACAGAGACAAAAAGAATCAGAATTTCTTTACTTGAGGCAGCATTCTCTTAGCGTTACTGAATATGCTAACAAATTCTTGGAGTTGGCTCGATTTGCTCCAGATTATGTGCTTGATGAGAAGAAAAAGATGGATCGTTTCTACAATGGTCTCAACTTCAGCTACCAAAAGTTGATGGGCCAATATGAGTCTTTTCAAGCTATGTATGAACATGCTGTGGAGAAAGAAATGGTCTGCAAGAGAGAGGAAGATATGAGGAAAAAGAGATCGGGTGGAGATCAGGGAGGTCTGAGCAAGAAGCCTAGAGCTGAGGGAAACTTCAAGGGGAATCAGAACCAAAACCCCAGAAACTTCCAAAACCAAAACCGCTTCAGTAGCAACAAAAACTCACAAAACTCCAATCCGTTAAAAAGTCAATTGTGCAACAAATGCAAGAAATGGCACTCAAAGGGAATCAACTGTGAGGGTAAAGCTGTGTGTCTGAATTGTGGAAAACCAGGTCATTTAGCTCGAGATTGTTGGGGTAAGAATCGGGGAAACCCTGGGAATGGTGGAGCACATTACTCAGGAAATCAGGGGAATCAGCATAACAACTCTCAGCTCCGCCTTGAATATAAAGGCGGTAATAGAGCCTCATCTTCTGGAGGCCAAGGGAACCAGCGCCCGGGAGGAGGAAAATTCTTTGCCATTACTGCAGCGGGGGAGCCTAACACCTTTGTTCCTAAAACAGAAGGTAAAGTCATTTCCGGATTACTGTTATTGCTTGGTAAGTCTGCCCGAGTCTTATTTGATTCTGGGGCCGACAAGTCTTATGTTTCTAAGTCATTCGTGAGATCCTTGAACTGTTCTGTTAATGTATGCCCTATAATGCATAGAGTTGATTTACCCGATGGATCAACGGTATCATGTAATACAAAGTTGATTGGTTGCCCATTAGTGATCCAGGGTAAGGAGTTTCATGTAGACCTGGTTGTATTTGACTTAGGAGGGTTTGATGTTATTCTGGGAATGGACTGGCTAGGTAAACACAGGGCAGTGATTGAGTGCTATGAGAGAAATGTAAGGATTGGGAACAATCCAGGGGACCGAGTAGCTTTTAGTGATGGGACCATGCCTAATATTGAGCCAGAGATGATTGAGAGGCTTACCACATTTCCAAAGAGAGGTGGGGAAGCCTATGTCTACCACATGAGTGAATCAACATACAAGGAGGTTGACTTAAGCCAGATCTTGATAGTGCGAGAATTTTCTGACGTATTCCCTGATGATCTACCTGGGTTACCTCCAAAGAGGGAGATTGATTTTCATATTGACTTAGTTCCAGGGTCAAGCCCGATATCAAAGGCACCGTATAGAATGGCACCACTTGAGTTGACTGAACTAAAAACCCAACTTGAGGAGTTACAAGACAAAGGGTTTATCAGACCAAGTGTGTCACCATGGGGGGCTCCAGTGTTGTTTGTGAAGAAGAAAGATGGGTCTTTGAGGCTATGTATTGACTATCGGGAGCTGAATAAAATCACAATCAAGAACAAGTACCCACTTCCTAGAATCGATGATCTATTTGATCAGTTGAAGGGAGCCGAAGTTTTCTCTAAAATTGACCTGAGATCTGGTTACCATCAGTTGAGGATAGCGGAAGAAGACATACCTAAAACTGCTTTTCGCACCAGGTATGGGCACTATGAGTTTAGAGTGATGCCATTTGGGTTAACCAATGCCCCTGCAGCATTCATGGACTTGATGAATCGAACATTCCACGACTATCTTGATAAGTTTGTAGTGGTTTTCATTGATGATATCTTGGTGTACTCTAAGAACGAGAAAGATCATGAGGAGCACTTAAGATTGGTATTGACACGATTGAGGGAAAGAAGCTTTTATGGGAAGTTGAGCAAGTGTGAATTTTGGTTGGATCGAGTTGTCTTTTTAGGTCATGTAATCTCAAAAGATGGCATAACGGTGGACCCTGAGAAGATAAAGACTATTATTGATTGGCCAGCACCGACTAGTGTAACTGAGGTTAGAAGCTTTATGGGTTTGGCAGGTTATTACCGAAGATATGTTGATGGGTTTTCTAAGATCGCCCTACCGATCACCAGTTTGGTCCGAAAGAATACCAAGTTTGTGTGGTCACAAAAGTGCGAAGATGCTTTCCTAGAATTGAAGAAGAGGTTGACAACGGCTCCAGTGCTAGTATTGCCTGAGGATGGGAAAGAGTTCACGATATACAGTGATGCATCTTTAGAAGGCTTGGGTTGTGTACTCATGCAAGAGGGGAAGGTGATTGCCTACGCATCGAGACAATTAAGGACAAATGAAAAGAACTACCCGGTGCACGATTTGGAATTAGCAGGAGTTATATTTGCCTTAAAAATTTGGAGGCATTATCTCTACGGCACTACTTGCAAGATCTACACCGATCACAAGAGTTTGACTTATCTGTTCACACAGAAGGAGCTTAACATGAGGCAGAGAAGGTGGCTAGAATTGATGAAAGATTATGACCTCACTTTGGAGTATCATCCCGGAAAAGCAAACCGTGTAGCAGACGCCTTAAGCCGAAAACCGAGGATGGTCATTAATGGACTAATTTCAGTACCCTACGAGATCTATAAGGAGATGAAGGAGCTAGAATGGATTGTGGTTAAGAAGGGATCATATGACAGTGTTCTAAATGCTATGAGTACAACGCCAAGTCTACATGAGGAGATACGTGAGCTACAACAGTATGATGACTTCTTGTCCGAGTTGAAGATTGGTATTGAAAAGGGTGCAGTTAAAGACTTCAGCATTGCTAAAGATGGGAGCATTCATCTAGAGGGAAGGTTATGCGTGCCCCGAGATCCTGAATTGATCGAGAAAATACTCAAAGAGGCACATTCGACTATGTATTCTGTCCACCCAGGACGGGATAAGATGCTAGCAGATCTGAAACAATACTTTTGGTGGATGAACATGAAGAAAGATGTCGAGGATTTCATAGCTCGATGTCTAGTATGTCAGCAAGTCAAGATTGACCATCAACGCACTCCGGGGGAATTGCAACCACTTCCTGTGCCTGAGTGGAAGTGGGAATCAGTGAGTATGGACTTTATTGTTGGATTGCCCCGTTCGAGAAGAGGAAATGATTCAATTTGGGTAATTGTTGATCGACTCACTAAGACGGCCAGATTTGTTCCTGCTAAAGTAACTTGGAAGGCAAAACAATTAGCCGATGCTTATGTGAAAGAAGTACTTAGACTACATGGTGTACCGAAGACAATAGTTTTAGATCGGGATACAAAATTTGTGGCTCGATTTTGGAATGAACTACAAAGGGCATTCGGCACAACCCTTAATTACAGCACCGCTTTTCACCCAGCTACAGATGGGCAGACAGAGAGGACCATCCAGACTCTAGAGGATATGCTTCGGGCATGTGCCCTTGATTTCCAGTGTTCGTGGGAGGACATCTTACCCTTGGTAGAATTCTCTTACAACAATAGCTACCAGAGTAGTATTGGTATGGCTCCATATGAGGCCTTGTATGGTCAAAGGTGTAGGACACCGCTTTGCTGGGACACCGGGAGGCCCGGCGTGGTTGTTGGACCAGAGATGATAAGACAGACCGCAGAACAAGTCAGAATCATTAGAGATCGGATGAAGACTGCCCAAGATCGACAAAAATCCTACGCAGATCGTAGGAGGAGGAAACTTGAGTTCCAAGTCGGTGAGAAGGTGTTCCTTAAAGTCTCGCCGACGAAGGGAGTCAAGAGGTTCGGAATGCAAGGAAAGCTTGATCCTCGGTACATTGGACCCTATGAGATTTTGCGCAGAGTTGGGGAAGTAGCTTATGAGTTAGCACTACCACCACAGTTAGCTAAGGTTCACAATGTGTTCCATGTATCACAATTGCGCCGGTATGTATTTGATCCATCACACGTTCTCCAACATGAGCCGATTCAACTTGTTGAGAGCTTGCAGTATGAGGAGAAGCCTGTAAGGATCCTAGGTCGAGAGGTTAGAAAACTCCGTAGCCGCACGATTCCACTTGTGAAAGTGTTATGGAGTGGACAAGATGACGATAGTGCTACTTGGGAAAAAGAGGACGACATGTTAATTAGATACCCTTGTTTATTTGAGTGATGTATTGATAGCCATTAGTTTGAATTAGTTTCGAGGACGAAACTCTTGTAAGAAGGGAAGACTGAAACAGTCGCATTATTAATGAGGTTTTATTCGTCATTTTTAGCGCCTAATTTTTTTTTTAATATTTGTCATTCGCTAATTAAAATTTAATTAGTGATGGTAGAGATTTGAAAAATTTCTACGATGATTAGAAACTTGTTAAATCATAACGTGGTTATGAATCGTAACAAGAAACGTAAACTTTGGAGGTAAAACTTAAAGTTGAGCAACTACCGATAATAGTTCGAGAAAATTTAATTATTACCCGATCGTATTATTTAAAGATGATGGGAGTAAATTAAATATTTCATACACATATACAAGTGATTTTAAACATATAATACAAGTTACATAACTTGTTACATGTACAACAATTTTTACCCAAACTTTAAACTATCTTAGATAAACCTTTCCTACACTATAATAGATCAAAATGAGACAAAAACCACATCCAAAACAGCCCCAAACAGCAGCCCCAATAGCTGTCCCAAACCCTCTTTATACCCCTTTATACACTTACATACTCAAGCAAAACACTCTAACCAAAGTACCCTTTTGTTCTAACCTAGATTATGCATCATTACAAGCATGCAAGAGGCTAATATTTGAAGCAAAGACACTCTATTTTCTGAATAAGAATTCAGCCATAAACACCCAACACATTACTCCCAAGTTCATCCATGAACAACCACTAGCATCCTCCAAACTTTCAACTACTAAGACACCTTCTTTTCTCATCAAATCTTCTTCAAAAACTCATCTTATACTTCTGAAAATTTATGTTTATAAAATCAAATATTCCATAAAAATAATCTTCATTTCAAGAGCTTTCCATAGACACCAAACTTGAAGAAATCCACCAAGTATAGAGTAAGTTACATTCATTTCCTTATTCCACTAGTTTTTGTAAAACTTGTTCATGTAGAACACTTTTACTTGAATCTTTCTATAAACTAAAATCATTTTAATATGGATATTTTGTCTCTAAAACTAAGAAAAATCATCACTTATAAAATCTCTATAAAAAAAAAAAAACTTTCTTTTCACAAACTTATATATTTTCTTACTTTAAAAATTTAAGTAAAATTATGAGACTTGATTAAGTATATATGTTGCTCAACATAATAAGTATACTCCAAATATGTTAAAATCATCACAAGTATTAGTTTAACAACTCCAACTAAGAAAAATTAAGTGCATGTTAGAAATCCAAAATTATTATTGATTTTTGGATAAATGCAATGTGTTTAGTTGAAGAGTTGGAGTTGAGACTTGAAGGGCAAGGACCCGAAGTTGGAACCATTTCTAAGAACGCATCGGAGCTTACGTAGGAGCTTACGAAATACTTATATAGGCTTGGAGTCGAGGTATGTCACATGGGGTGATTTTTAAAGGGTTTAAGAACAAGTTGGGAAAGTTTTGTATGAACTTGTTTTTTTTAAAAAAAAAAATAAAATTCCCAAAGAGAAGTTCTTAAATCTTGAAAAATGATATCAAAATGATAATTTTGAGTATGCAATGATTTATTACATGTATTATTATTGTGGGCATCATGCATGTTGATTTTAAGAATTGTTATATGTTTAAAGGCATGATTTACACTACTTTGTGAAAGTAATTGTGATGGAAATGATTTTATGAACTTAGAAAATATTTGAAATGCATTTTAAGAGTAATTTCCAGTAGCTATATGTTAAAATAATCTCTTGAATAATTTTGTTGAAATTTATTCGTTAAATCGATATTTTAATGGATTTTAAGGTGTTAAATACTCTTATTATGAAATATGGTACTACATAAACTCTTCATCATCAAAAATAATTAATAAAATCATATTATAATGTCTCTAACAAGATTTGGCCAGAATATAATTAATTTGTAATTTTTCATGATTTTTGAGTAATCGTTAAAATGTTTATCGGTAAATTGTTAAATAGTAAAATATAAAATAATTACTAAATGAAGACATATGGACTTGAAATTTTTGTCACATACTTATATGGATAGTAAATAAATTTGGTAAAATTTTGAGAAGATTTTGTTGACGTTTAAGGACCTTAATAATTTTTACTCGGATATTAATAATCGGTAAGTTAGAAAACGGTAAAATACAAAATAAATACTAAATGACGTCCTTTGAGCATGAAAAATTTATGAGACACTTATATAAACAGTAAATACATGTCGACAAGTTTATATGGATTCTCGTGACCATATATGGACTTAAATAAATTTTATTCGGTTTATCGGTAAAATAACAATATTAATTATTAAAAATGCCTCACACGGTTTTTATGGTTATTTAAAATTTTATATTCCTTAAAATAGTTTCTGGAACATCATAAAAGTTTTTATATTAATATATTTGGACTTAAATAATTTAAACCAATTTTATTGATTTATCGATAAAATGTCTATATAAAAAAAAATATAAAATATTATACATGACATTTATTATTTAAAATGAGCTAATAAAAGTATTATATGAATTCTAGAACTTTAGTAAAATTTTATTAAGCTAATTATTGATTATTTACTAATTTATCAAATTAATAAATATTGTTTAATTATTTAAAAGTGTAATATTGTTAATTAAATTTGAGTAAAAATAGACCTATATCAAAAACTTATAATTTTGTTAGTAACCTACTGCCTCATAGTGTAAAATAAGTTTTACTTAGATGTTTCTTAATATTTATGAATTTAAAACATTATTTAAATAACGGTAAATACCGTAATTGTCGAAACAAATCGTAAAATGATTATAAGTGCCATAACCAATCATAATCTGATGGGACAACATTAAACTCATTTTAATTAAGGTATTATAATAACTTGATTAACTTGGGTCTTGTTGGAGAATTAATATGTATTTTTGTAAATCAATTATCGATTTTATTATCAGCAAAATTATTTCGTATTTAAGGAAATAGTGTTTTATGAAATCTTTTGTCATAATGATTTTAAGGACTTATGAACTATATCATAGTTATTTTGAATTAATTTCAAAACTCTTTGATTGAAACTAAACAATTTAATGGTTTCCTTGAAAAATCGTCTTGCATTTTAATCACTTTTTGTTGTAATGCATTTCCATACATGTTAGTGATGCCCCAATATAATACAAAGGTTATGTTTGATTATATAATTATGCTAAGCATGTTTTACCCATGTGGGAAATATTATGATTTGATTTTTGCTATATTGTAAAGAAAGTATGTTTTGCTATGTTGCAAATAAAAGATGTTTATCACAAGGAAAAAGTTAATATTTTTTTGACTTTTCAAATGCTATTGAAATTACAAGGTATATATATATTATATACAAAAATGTTTTAGCCTAAATGGCGGGTACATATGCCACAACAAATGTTGTGTGCATGATTAAACGGCTCACCAATGCTGAGCGCGTATTGTTCACAATACCATTGTGTTACACTTGCCGGACATGTCGCGAACGGTAGACCGACTACCAAACGAGTCACAGGATGACTCACAGAGTACCCATGAAAACTTATGATATGAGTTTGAAATTGATTGGATCCATTGAGATCGTAAGATTTATAATGAAAATTGTGAATTTGAAATTACTATAAAACCATTGAACTGGGTTTGAATGATATTATGATTTATCAAATGAAAAAGCATCTTTCAAAATGAATTTACTCAAATCAAAAGGTTTTGATAATTTGTTTGACGGACACTAGTGTGTTTATACTCAGCCTTTTTGCTGATACTATACTTTCTATGTTTTTCAATGGTTTTGTTTTTAGAGTAAACCCCTATGGCACCTCGACGAAGAATGGATATGCGAGCGGAAGATGAACCCGAGTTGGAGTATGACTCCCCTTTTGTTTAGATCTCTTTATTGTATTTGAGAGACTATTAGTTTGGTTTTTAGGTTTGGACTATTTTAAGGATGTATTTGAACTTTGGACTTTTTTTCGATATGGTTGTAATTTCCCTTTATTTTAGACAGTTAAGACTTCCGTTATATTGCTTTGGTTGTTGTTCAAGTATTATACTTGGACATTGGTTTATCCTTTAAGTAATCCCCTTTATTGTGTTGGCAAAAGCGAGCTTACGCTTGATTAATACTAAATTCCAATTAGTCTTTGCCTTCATAATCCAGGGCGGTTACAAATTCAACCCTAATTCGTGAACATAAAATGTTGTCTATGATTTGTGATTTAACTTGTTGAAATAATTTGATGTGAAATGGATTAACATAAGCATGTATTACTTGATTCAATGTCGATAATTTGATGTCAACGTCCTGGGTCTTGGATTAACACATATTGATAGAATTGGTATCACATATTGATAGAATTTAATGTTTGAGAATGTGTTATTGAATTGGGCTTGGCATTATAACTCACTAGTCACTGGTGCGATCGCTCCTCTGCTTCTCACTAAATTCCTATTCAGATCATAGAGTTATTGAATGTGTTATTGAATTTGGCTTGGCATTATAACAAAATGTTGGCTCTTCACAAGCACAAATCTTCAATACTTAAACTAATTGTAATGATCTTAGCCACCTTCTTTGCGTTTAGAGTTTTTAATAATAATTCCACTGAATTTCCTCAAGATTCTCCCCTTCTTCAAAAACCCACCTCAATTCAATCACCGCCTCCTGTGTTTCTTCAACCATTGCATGATTTTTCACCTAATGTAGTGTTAATATTATTATCTTTTTTTCTCTGCAGATTGAATTTATGCTAGGAGGTGTAGCAAGAAATATTGCTGAGTGCCTGTTAAAGCTCGGAACAAAGTCCTTCTTGATTAGTGCTCTGGGATGTGACCTGGCAGGTTCTGCATTCCTTTTACTGAAGGTGCATCTTGATTTTGTGAAATTGTTTTTACCCAACTGCCATTTATTGAACCTCGCATTAGACTACTGGTGTTTCTGTTGTGTACTTGATGAGGCCATGTTTTTGAAAGTTCTAGCTCTATCAAAATCATTGACTATTAAACTATTGTTGCAACTTCTTTTTGTCAAATAGCTTGTGTGTCTGATTTTTTGTTCATCATTGTTACGTTATACTCCCTCCTATTCAGCTTAAGTGTCCCATTTCCTTATTGGGTCAAGTCACCTTAAATGTCCCATTTCTATTTTTGGTATGTTAACTTTACCAATTTATCCCTACTAAACTTAACTTTTTTACACCTTTATACCTACTAACCCCACTTTACACCTATAAAGATTCAAAAACTCTACATTTTCTCTTACACATGTGGTCCCATTTGACTTTTCTTAAAATCCGTGAAAAGTCAAATGGGACACTTAAGCTGAATAGGAGGGAGTATTTTTCATTCTAGTTTAAGTGTATAAGTGTTATATAGTTGGTCGTATTATGGCAAAAATGATTATATGTTAATTATTCAATATATGGATTTTATTGATTTTACAAATCAAGACTTCATTAGGAGTTTATTTTGGCATTAAGTTACAGGGTTTTGGAGTAAAAAAATGTTTAATATTTTTGGTTTAACTCAAGAGTAAAAAAATGTTTAATATTTTTGGTTTAACTTTATTTGTCACTTGTCTTAATGCTAACTGCTCTAAATTTACAGGTTTTTTTTATACTTTTGCAATGATGTCGATGATGATGTTTTCAAGGATTTAAAGCCAACTAGGCGTAAAGATGATAGCAGTGAAGATGTTTTCAAGGATTTGTACGTACAAGCAATACTAGTGCACTACTTTTCGATCATATAAGTGTAGTAATGGATGTTATGTAAAACAATATTTTCTAATTAATGTACGTATTATTCAATTGTATATTTATTATATATATTATAGCCTCGAATGACATCTATAGATATATATTATATTTATAATTTCGTGTCGATATAGATATATAGGCTATATATTTTTTTTAATTAAAAAAAAGTCATTTGTATCTAAGGTTTAAACAGGGGATACAAATAACTGGGTTATTTGTATCGCCTGTTTTAAACACAAGATACAAATAAGGGTTATTTGTATCCCCTATTTCAAACAGGGGATACAAATAACCCATTATTTGTATCTCATTTTTCATACATGCGATACAAATAAGGAGTTATTTGTATCGTGTGTTCCATACATGAGATACAAATAACCCTTATTTGTATCTTGGGTTTTCAAGAGATACAAATAATATGTTATTTGTAACCCACTTGTTAGTAACCCTCAATATAAGATACAAATGAGCTTAAAAACAAGATACAAATAAGACTTTTTTTACTAGTGATCGTTCATCATTCATTTTTCATTGATCATTGATCCTTGTTCATTGTTCATCATTAATCACAGATTGATCATCATTCATTTTTCATGGATCATAGATCATTGATCCTTATTCATTGTTCATCATTAATCGCTCATTATTCATCGTTCATTGTTCATTGATCATTGATCCTTGTTATCTGCTCACCATTCATTGTTGATCGATCATTGTTCATTGATCATTGATCCTTGTTCATTGTTCATCACTCGTGCTCATCGTTTATTGAAGATTGATCATTGATGCTTGTATGGTTCATCATTCATCGCTCAATTTTCATCGTTCTTTTTTTCATTGATTGCTCATTGTTCATCATCAATCATTCATTATTCATCGTTCATTGTTCATTGATCATTGATCCATTTGCTTTACTCATCGGTCAATGTTCATCGTTCGTTGTTCATTAAACATTGAGCCTTTTTCATTGCTCATCATTCATTGTTCATCGTTCATTGTTAATTGATCCTTTTTCATTGTTCATCATTCATTGTTAATTGTTTATTCATTGTTCATTTATCATCTTTCATTGTTCATTGTTCAGTATTCATTGTACATTGATCAATGATCCTTAGTCATTATTATCGTTCAATATTCATCATTCATTTCTCATTGATCATTGATCCTTGTTCATTGTTCATCATTAATCACTCATTGATCATTATTCATTTTTCATGGATCATAAATCATTGTTCCTTATTCACTGTTCATCATTAATCGCTCATTATTCATCGTTCATTGTTCATTGATCATTGATCCTTGTTCTCTGCTCACCATTCATTGTTGATCGATCATTGTTCATTGATCCTTGTTCATTGTTCATCACTCGTGTTCATCGTTTATTGAAGATTTATCATTGATGCTTGTATGGTTCATCATTCATCGCTCATTGTTCATCGTTCTTTTCTCATTGATTGTTCATTGTTCATCATCAATCATTCATTATTCGTCGTTCATTGTTCATTGATCATTGATCTATTTGCTTTACTCATCGGTCAATGTTCATCGTTCGTTGTTCATTAATCATTGAGCCTTTTTCATTGCTCATCATTCATTGTTCATCGTTCATTGTGAATTGATCATTTTTTATTGTTCATCATTCATTGTTAATTGTTTATTCATTGTTTATTTATCATCGTTCATTGTTCAGTATTCATTGTACATTGATCAATGATCCTTACTCATTATTATCGTTCTATATTCATCATTCATTTTTCATTGATGATTGATCGTTGTTCATTGTTCATCATTAATCACTCATTGTTCATCATTCATTTTTCATGGATCATAGATCATTGATCCTTGTTCATTGTTCATCATTAATTGCTCATACTTCATCGTTCATTTTTCTTTGATCATTGATCCATTTTCATTACTTATCATTAATTGTTCATCGCTCATTATTCATTGAACCATGTTCATTGTTTATCATCAATTGCTCAATGTTTATTATTTATAATTCATTGTTAATTGTGCATCGTTCATTGTTCATTGTTCTTTGTTCACCGTTCATTGTTCATTAATCAATGGTCCTTGTTCATTGTTCATCGTTCAATATAATGGAAGATTTATCGTTGATGCTTGTATGGTTCATCATTCATCGCTCATTGTTCATCGTTCTTTTTTCATATTGATTGTTCATTGTTCATCATCAATCATTCATTATTCATCGTTCATTGTTCATTGATCATTGATTCATTTGCTTTACTCATCGGTCAATGTTCATCGTTCGTTGTTCATTAATCATTGAGCCTTTTTCATTGCTCATCATTCATTGTTCATCGTTCATTGTTAATTGATCCTTTTTCATTGTTCATCATTCATTGTTATTTTTTTTATTCATTGTTCATTTATCATGGTTCATTGTTCAGTATTCATTGCACATTGATCAATGATCCTTACTCATTATTATCGTTCAATATTCATCATTCATTTTTCATTGATCATTGATCCTTGTTCATTGTTCATCATTAATCACTCATTGTTCATCATTCATTTTTCATGGATCATAGATCATTGATCCTTGTTCATTGTTCATCATTAATTGCTCATACTTCATCGTTCATGTTTCTTTGATCATTGATCCATTTTCATTATTTATCGTTCATTGTTCATCGCTCATTATTCATTGAACCATGTTCATTGTTTATCATCAATTGCTCATTGTTCATTATTTATAATTCAGTGTTAATTGTGCATCATTCATTGTTCATTGTTCTTTGTTCACCGTCATTGTTCATTAATCAATGGTCCTTGTTCATTGTTCATCGTTCAATATTCATTGATTAATATATTCATCATTCATTGTTCATCGCTCATAGATCATTGATCATTAATCCTTGTTCATCACTCATTGTTCATTATTCATCATTCGTTGTTCACCGATCATTGATCCTTGTTCACTGTTTGTTCATCGATCTTTGTTCATTGATCATTGTTCATTTATCGTTGATACTTGTTCATTATTCATCATTCATTGTTCATTGATCCTTGCTCATCATTTATCGCTCATCGTTCATCATTCATTTTTATTGATCGTTGATCCTTGTTCATTGTTCATCATTAATCACTGATTGATCATCATTCAGTTTTCATGGATCGTAGATCATTGATCCTTATTCGTTGTTCATCATTAATCGCTCATTATTCATCGTTCATTGTTCATTGATCCTTGATCATTGATCCTTGCTCATCATTTATCGTTCATCGTTCATCATTCATTTTTCATTGATCATTGAACCTTGTTCATTGTTCATCACTCGTGTTCATCGTTTATTGAAGATTTATCATTGATGCTTGTATGGTTCATCATTCATCGCTCATTGTTCATCGTTCTTTTTTCATTGATTGTTCATTGTTCATCATCAATCATTTATTATTCATCGTTCATTGTTCATTGATCATTGATCCATTTGCTTTACTCATCGGTCAATGTTTATCGTTCGTTGTTCATTAATCATTGCGCCTTTTTCATTGCTCATCATTCATTGTTCATCGTTCATTGTTAATTGATCCTTTTTCATTGTTCATCATTCATTGTTAATTGTTTATTCATTGTTCATTTATCATCGTTCATTGTTCAGTATTCATTGTACATTGATCAATGATCCTTACTCATTATTATCGTTCAATATTCATCATTCATTTTTCATTGATCATTGATCCTTGTTCATTGTTCATCATTAATAACTCATTGTTCATCATTCATTTTTCATGGATCATAGATCATTGATCCTTGTTCATTGTTCATCATTAATTGCTCATACTTCATCGTTCATTTTTCTTTGATCATTGATCCATTTTCATTACTTATCGTTCATTGTTCATCGCTCATTATTCATTGAACCAAGTGAAACAAATGTTTCAAGTGCCAGTCATGTCAATGCTGCCACACACACAGAAGGCACAAAGCAAGAACCAAGCAACAGTACTGATCAGCAAACTACCCAGCACTGGCTAACCTACTCAGCTGTGTTAGAGGAAGGGAACCACCATAGCCCACCTATGAAGGCACGCAAGAGCTGGAAAACAAGTCCAAGATTGCATATAAATGGCTCAAAGAGTAATAATACAACCCCAGCCCAAGAAATACCAAAAGGGGAAAATCATTCAAAAACAGCAGGAATTCTGAGGAAGATGTCTGCACCAAACCTTGAGGAAAGCAAGGGAGGGGGAAATACAACCATGAACACATCTCCTAGAAGGTTAACCTGCCCTACAGACCAAACAACAGGAGTGGAAAGCTCAGAACAAGCCAAGAGGACTCAAGAAGCTAAGCCTGCCACTGGAGACAGGACAACAGAGGCACCTGCCAAACAGGCCACCTTGGGGCACGTGCTGAGCACGCACCTGAGTCAACCCGAGTCAGCCCAGGGCAGAAATGACATCTTGGTGCATGGACCTAGGAGTCAAGAGCCCAGGACCCTTTTGATAATACACCAGGACCTGCAGGGAAGCACATGAAAGGAGGCTGTCAGTCAGATCAGTAGCAAGACCAATACTTAGTCATTTTTTTCTGTTTTGTTTGTTTTTAAATGTGCACATGCAAGGCATGTGACTCTTTAGGCTTAGAAGGTCATATGACCGTTATTCTTGTTATTAGCCTATATAAAGGAAGGCCTATGTGATGTAAAGACAAGTTAGATTTCATTCTTTTCAATACAAAGTGAGGTATTTCAGAAAATCATATCACTACTACATAATTGGCTTTAGGTAACACCCAAAAAGTATTACATAAAGTACTTAAAGTGTTACTATAGACCTAAGGTAACACTTTTTTGGGTGCTACATCTGCCTGTGTTACCTATGCTCTTAGGTAACACTTTTACATGCCTATGGTAACACTTTTACAAGTGTTACTTTAAATAATTTTAAGTAACACTTTTTTGCATATGTATCACTTTCATGGTGTTACTTATTATATTTTATGTAACACTTTTTTATCATTAGGTAACACTTTTTAGTCTCATCAATTAAGCTAATGTAACACTTTTTAATCATGTATCACTTTGAACTACTTTATGTAACACTTTGTTGATGATTAGGTAACATATTTTTTCATATTAGGTAACACTTTTTCATTTAATCAATTAAGCTAATGTAACACTTTATGATTATGTAACACTTTTAATAATAATAATATTAATAACAATAATAATAATAATAATAATGCCAAACTAAATCGAAATCAATCACAAATTGTATAATGTTAATCTACATTATCATCTATATAATAATATGTTCGTAAGAACTTGATTATATAAAACTAAAATATACAAAATATATCTATATATGTTTGTAGGAGCTTGATTATACAACTAAAATATACTAAGTATATCTATATATGTTCGTAAGAACTTGATTATACAACTGGAATACAAAATATGGTGTGAAACTAAATCCCTTATTGCTCTTTATGATTGTGATCTATGTGTGCTTCTTCCTCGCATGCAGCTTCACCATCACTGATATGAGTTGTTTCCATTCTACCCTCTTGAACCTATATCATATTATTGAAATTAAAAGCTATATCAAAGAAGCAATTAACTATAATATGAACTCCTATGAATGACAAAACAAACACCACTCGATAACATTTAAAAACCACAATAAAACAAGATCCAATAAGCGTACAAAACAAACAATCCACAAAACCCAAAAATAAAAACCTATTTAAAGCACCAGCTAAGTTTAATTATGAATTTATAGAAATTTCGGCATCACCTCCTTTGTATTTTGAACTATACCCATATTTGAAAAATAAAATTTCCATCACAGATCACAACCAGCTATATAACATTTCATACCACGTTAATATTTGAATAAACATCGACCAAACAATTTCAAGTTTTTTTCATTCTAATTCAATTTCCAACAAATATGAAATCGACAACTAAAAACATATTATCATTAAATATATAAAAAGCATAAGAAAATTGTAAGTGTATTTACCTGATGTCCTGGCATATGTGTTATCACTTGGTTAAATGATTCAGGAGGAAGATGTTGCTTGAACAACGTCAACAATTGTGCCACAGTGTCTTTCACAATTTCTTCTTTATATGGTTGCAAAAATTCTTCAGGAACTATTACACCGCCTACTGTAGCTTTATTAGTCTTTTGTTTCTTTGCCAAACACATACTTGATTGTCGTTTCTTATTTTTTTCTGGGTTCATTACTTCATGAAATGCGCTATCTCCATCAACTTTTGTTTCCCGTTGTACCTCCTCCATCTTATCCTATAGTATAATTAAGATAAACGTGTATCAACTATAAGTTTCTATTAAAATGCATACAACGAAGATGGACTTAAAAATAAAACTTACAATGTTACTCTGAATAAGATCGTATGATGTTTTGTAGTGTTTTCCTTCTTTTCTTTTTCTAGTTTCTTTGTACATAAGAGCCTGAGATGGTGACTTATTCTCTTCATCCATTTGTTGCTATCAATGAATATTAATACATTATTAAGGCCAACAATCTTTTGTAATACCCTAAATCATGATTACTATCATGAAAAATACTTAATGAGTAGAATAGATAAAATAATTATAAATTCAATTACCAATTCATATTCCTTTCTTGCAAAGCTCTTTGGACCCATAGTGTGTCTATCAATATGATTCATACCACATTCCTTCTTTCTTTGACTTTGTTCCTACATTTTATTCACAAAATAAAATTGATAAAACGGTATTAAATATTTTACATTGAGAGTTAAAAAGAGATACCTGAATTTCATTCAAATTCCAATATTCAATTAAATCTTTAAAATGTGCTTCTGGAATTGAATCAGGTGCATTTGCCAGCCTATCAACATCGTTGGTGTATGCTGTAAAATGTTTTTTCTTCACAAAGCATTTATGTCTTCGCCAAAGCATTCCAACTGATTGTAACACAGAATCTTTACCTTCATTGGAGATAATGTACTTTTTCTGCATTAAGCATTACATATCATTTAGAATAAATCAATATCATATCACAATACATAAAAAGAATGGTACTTACCTTTACATAACTCCAAATATTGTCTTTGTTTTCAACACGATGCCAATTAAGCTTGTTTAATGGTGCAAGAGCAGAATTACGCGCTAAAGTCCCTAAAAACCGTGTAAACTTATCCACCGTATGATCATCAGGACCAATAGGCTTCCCTACTTCATTAAGAATGATGGGCCTACGATCATCTATTGTCCATTCATGCACATCTTTGCACATTGTTGGTCCTCTAGTTCGCTTCTCTTTTAAAAGTGCTACACAACAACATACAAAGATTATAAAAGAATATGACTAAAGAAACAACATATACGTATAAAAGCTTTAATACAATGACAAAGAAAAGTGTTATACCATCACATTGCTCATTTTCAATCTCTTGAATAGTTAATGGTCCGTTTCGCAATAGGTCACTATCTTCTCCATCCAAGTCATCTATATCACATTCATTTGAATCCATTATGTAATTATAGTTTGTTTCAAAATCATTGTCGAATGGCTCTTGTTGTAGATGACTTCCTAGTGATTTTGTTGAACCACCTTGATGCGACTTTTGTACAATAAGCTGCTGATGTGATCCACCACTATGTTTTTCTCTAAGTTGATTCTCTTTCATTCTTCTTGCTTTCATTTGCATATACGCACTAATTGAGCCAGGAGAAATTGTTGATTTAACTTGAGCGGTCTTTCTTTCAAATCCTTGTTTCTCTTTTACTCGAATCTCATGTTGTGCATAATCTTGTGGTGGAACTCTCCCTTGTGGAACTGGCTTTGAAAGTCGTTTTTTATTGATTTGCTGACTTGCCATGGAACTTTCTCTCAAAGGAAAGACCTTAAAAACAACGACGTTGATATCAGTTAAAATTAATTAAAATAGAATGTTCTTCACGTAGAGCATTAGAAAGAGTCTAATAGGACCATAAAAAACAGCCTTGATGCTTCCACTCCATCCCATGTAGCAGCATTAGAGACTGTCCAATAGGACCATAAAATCAGCACCTTGCTAACAGCAGAACAGCAACACACTTGACAGGGTAGCCTTAGCCAACCCTCGGTGGAAGATTTCAGTATATACAAGGCATTAATGCAATAAAATGGTAATAAAGTACAGCAACAACTTTGTATTAATTTTGATTTCATTAACAATAGTTAGTTGGAACTTTGTATATGAACAATTCAAAGTCACTAGTCCCTTGTTTCAGATTTAGACTTGTATTTACTGCTGTGTATTCACCGTTAATTATGACAATGTTTTTTGCAGTTGAGCTTGGCAAGCGTTTCTTTCCCCGGTGCTCCGATGTCCTCAATAAGATCATGGATGCTGACGATTTATCACAGCTTGCATATTTAGGGAAGGATACACCAGAGGAACGACAAAGGAAAAGAAAACGATACCTAGAATTG
The DNA here is from genome assembly GCA_019776075.1 of Amaranthus palmeri. Classification (NCBI taxonomy): domain Eukaryota; kingdom Viridiplantae; phylum Streptophyta; class Magnoliopsida; order Caryophyllales; family Amaranthaceae; genus Amaranthus; species Amaranthus palmeri. The sequence goes on from JAAKBH010001546.1 coordinate 32,341, forward strand.
AGAGATGCTTTGAGCCAGGCTTTTTCTGAGGACAAAGAAGAGTTCGACCGTTCCACACTATCTTCTTCGTCATCAACAGCTTTGGGGAAACCTTATGGTAAGACCCTATTTAAGAGGTTGTGACTCGACAGCTCAATCACACGAATCCACGTGTAATGTGTATAATCAATACGTGTATTATAGTTATTTTCTTCATTTCTCATTGGCTACTGTTTTAACATTTTCGGTCTGTACAATAATTTTGGCTGATTGATCAATTTAGCTAATATGTGAGGCTTAGAAATATTGTACACATCTTTGTGAAGTTCACACTTCATCAGATTCAGGCTGCTGATTCTGCTATCAGATTACGTTGCAAGAAAATTATTCGTACATCACCAGTGCAAAAGAGGGAATAAAGATGTGTTGAAATCTGAAGTTCAGATCAGTTTCAAAGTGAGAGCTGGAACAAAACATGAGCTATAAAGAGGTTCTTATTGAATTGAATTGAATTGAATCATTGATACAACATGAGTATATATACTAAATAGAGAAAGAGGATTTTGTTACTAAAGAAAACCATCATATACAAAGTTCCAACTAACTATTGTTAATGAAATCAGAATTAATGCAATAAAATGGTAATAAAGTACAGCAAGATATTAACACAAAGAATTTTTTTTCACGGAATTTCAGTTGTGAAAGGGATCAATTGATTGGCAACAACTTCTTGATGTTTCAAGATCCTATTATTTCTACTTTGATTCTTAATGAGCAGCAATCAATGACAAAAGAAAACAAAACGTGCGCACATTCAACAAACAACAAATTTGTTGCAATGTTATATTGTGGGAAATAACAAACAATGAAAAAAATATATATATCAGAAGAAAAAAATCAGAAGGCTATCTTGGTGCTGCACGAAAGATCCTGGCTATACGAAACAATTATTTCATTCAATGCAATTGTTATATTATGGGCAATAACAAACAATGATAAGTCCTTAACATAAAAAAGAATGTTCAAGAAACGTGTTTTTTTTAAAGTGCACCAACAGCCACACAACAAAACACAACAGAATTTGCACGAAATCTGTGCAGTAGCGTGCACAAAAAAATTCTGACAGTATGTATGTTGCCAAGAATCCCTAGAATCCCTAGAATCCCTAGCAGACCAGCAGACATCAACTATATAGTAGAGCAACAACAACTCAAACAACCAAAGCAAGCACAAGCAACATCGTAAAACTAGAACAGCATCTAACAGACCAATACAAACTAGAACAGCATCTAACTAGAACAGCATCTAACAGAACAACATCGTAAAACTAGAACAGCATCTAACAGAACTTTTGGCTTAACCAAATTTATTGGGTCCCGTGGGTTTTAATTACAACTCTCATACCACCAAGTGTGTTAACTGTTAAGGGTTTAATTGATCATAAAATGATTGAACGTTTTGCTATCGTAAATGAATCAAACCAATACCATCTCTAGAATCCCTAGCAGACCAATACCATCTCTAAAATGATTGAATTGATCATAAATCAGACCAAATACCATCGCCTCTAAGGGGTTCTTTTAGAGTTTTGTTGGGCGGTTGGTTTGCTATGGGTATTACTTTTGGCTTAACCAAATTTATTGGGTCCCGTGGGTTTTAATTAGAACTCTCATACCACCAAGTGTGTTAACTGTTAAGGGTTTAATTGATCATAAAATGATTGAACGTTTTGCTATCGTAAATGAATCAAACCAATACCATCTCTAGAATCCCTATCTTAAAACACATCATATCAGCAACATAACGAATCAAACCAATGCCATCTCTAGAATCCCTAGCAGACCAGCAGACATCAACTATATAGTAGAGCAACAACAACTCAAACAACCAAAGCAAGCACAAGCAACATCGTAAAACTAGAACAGCATCTAACAGCAGACCACAACCCCACAACCAACCCACCATAAAACAATGCTAGCAACAGGATCAGAATACTAAAGCAAACAGCACAGAGGTAAGGACTCAGAGAGCAACAAAGAGCACCCAACACTCGCAACACCATTAAAAGAGAATGTTAGACTATTATAATTCACAAGTATAATCAAATAAAGAAATCACCTTCTTGTTTTGAACCAATGAATTTACTCTACTTTTCCTAATCTCATTTTCATCTTCTTCACTTGAATGATTTGGCTCACTATCTTCACCGGGTGTATAATCATCATCGAAATCTTTACCTACCTCTTTCGATTGCACCTTATTTTTCATTGGTTGTTTTGAGCTCTTCATTAACTGACTTACTTCATAAGCCATTGTATTAATCCCTAAGACCTTCATTTTTTGTTTGTTTTCTGCAATCCTTTTTTGTCTTAGTTTTTCATAATCTGACATATTGATGATCTTTGGGTACAACTGTAAAATAGCGTCAAAAAAATGCATAAAAGTTTGTAAAAGAGAATATACAATAAAAGAATGACAAAAAGTTTTTCATAATCATTACTTTAGCAGGATTCAACTACTCATGATTTATAATTATAAATTGCAACAAGTATAAAACATCAAATGAGCATGATCATATTTAAAAAGCATAAATAATTAACACTAACGGAAAGAAATACACTCATAAGAGAAAGATTTACATAATTAATCTGCATGATTTATATCAAACACTACTCAAAATTCTCAAAAATCTTGCAACAAAAAATATAAGTACAAATTGTCTATCCATTTAATATCATATCATTCGAATATTTAAGTTAACGGTTCCATCCAATCCCAATCTGTCTCATCAATATCAGAATCATCATCAAAAGTATCAACACTTAAATCATTGTTATTGTTGATTTGTTGCACTTGAACCCTATCACAAGCATCTCCTCTACACCAACTTATATCTTCATCATTTACATGTGCCAAATTTATATCATCATCTGGTTCAAGAACTTTGCTTTCATATGTGTCTCTAGATTGTCCTTCAGCATAAAAAAAATCTCTAGGCAACTTTCTATTCACATAATGCCAATCCTCTTCCAGGCCATCTTGAATATAGAATACTTGATGAACTTGTGATGCCAACACATACGGGTCATCTTTGGAGATGAATTTCTTAAAATTTACACGAGTAAGGCTGTAGTCGTCTATTTCCACTTGAAACCAATCACACTCAAACAATACAACACTAAATGCACCCCAATAATCTAACTCAATAATTTTTTTTATGACCCCGTAATAAGTGACCTTACCCAAAATAGGATTACAGTCCTTGCTACTTGCAAAGCTTGAATTCAAAGCAGTCAATGAGACTCCACTATTTTGGGTTTTGCATTTCTCATCATGCTCTTTGGTGTAGAAGTTATAGCCATTACAAAAATATCCAACATATCTCCTAGCAGTAGTAGAAGGACCCAATGATAGCCACTTAACTGGATATGAGACATTAGCTGACTCAATCTTTACCTTAAACCAATCCATAAATTCATTGCTATGTTGTTGGGCCTCCTTCCACCTTCTATTCCGCTTGTTTTTTGACTTATTTTTCACAACCTTCTCATGTTCCCTAGGATATCACAATAAAAGTAAGTATAATCAAATAATTTATAAGCCTAATATATTATATTGAACAACAAAAAAAGTACTCACTCGATATAATATTGAACTTGTTCATCTTCACAGTTGAACAATACATAACGATGTGCCAGAGTCCTTGTCTTGGAATCTAGACTAAATGCATTTCCTTTCTTTCCCTTCTTTTTTCTCCCAAGAGGATAACCAGTTATAGGGAATAAAGATGACCCCTCATTGGTAGCTTTATTATTTGTTTTATGAGATTGATTAGATCCCTTCGATCGCATCTTTTCTCCGTCATTCAAATATCTAGAGCAAAATACCAAACACTCTTCAGCCAAATAACCCTCTGCAATCGACGCTTCAGGACGATTTCTATTTTTCACATAAGATTTCAACTTTCCTAGATACCTTTCAATCGTGTACATCCACCAATCACATACTGGACCACCAAGCTTTACTTCATTGACTAAATGAACGGGCAAGTGAACCATGATATCAAAGAAAGATGGTGGGAATATTCGTTCAAGATCACAAAGAGTCTCGCTAATCTCAGTTTGAAGGCGATCCAAATCATTTGGATTGATAACTCTATTACATATTGATCTGAAAAAGGCACTTAATCTAATAAGAGGCAAAGCCACATGCTTTGGTAGAGTTTTTATAACAGCAATTGGAAGTAAGTGATGCATTATGATATGAGCATCATGACTCTTGTACCCTAAAATTTTTCCCTCCTTCACCTGCACACACCTTGCAAGATTCGATGAACACCCTTGCGGTAGCTTTGCCTTCTTTATAACTCCGCAAAATATTCTCTTTTCCTCCTTCGTCATTGAAAATGATGCTTTAGGAAGCAAGACAAAGCGATCATCACCTGATTCCAAAGGATGCAATTCTTTTCTTATTCCCATTTCTTTCATATCTAATCGAGCTTTATGGTGATCTTTAGACTTTCCAGTAATGTCTAATAAAGTTCCCAACAAACTATCGCAAATGTTTTTTTCTATATGCATGACATCCAAATGATGACGACATTTGCAATCTTTCCAGTATGGTAGAGTATAGAAGATTGATGACTTTCTCCACGGAGTATCTGACAATTTCTTCTTCGGCTGCAACTTTCCAAAACTATTTTTCCAGTTTTCCAGTAAGCTAACAATCTCAGCCCCTGTTAAAGGTTCGGGAGCTATCCTCTCCTCCTTTTCCCCATCAAAAGACTTTATATCATGCCGCCAAGGATGATTGACATCCAACCATCGACGATTCCCTCTATAAACCGATTTCTTACTATTATTCAAATAGCGGTGATCAGTTTCATAATGACAATAAGAGCATGCAAACTTTCCTTTGGTGCTCCAACCAGACAACATTGCGTATCCTGGAAAGTCAATTGTTGTTGATTGTAAAGCTGCATGCATCATGAACATTTGCTTTTTTGATGCATCATAGGTGTGCAACCCATTCTCCCATAGATCTTTGAGCTCTTCCACCAATGGTCGAAGGTAGACATCAATGTCATTTCCAGGAGAGTTGGGCCCGGGAATAAGTAAAGACAACATTAGGAATTCAGACTTCATACACAGCCATGGGGGTAAATTATAATTGATCAAGACAACAGGCCATGTACTGTGTTGCGTGCTCAAAGTTCGAAATGGATTAAATCCATCACTTGCAAGTCCTAATCGAATATTGCGTGCTTCATTAGAAAAATCCGAGTATTTTTCATCAAAATGTTTCCATGCTTCACCATCGGCAGGATGTCGAAGTAGATCATCTTTAACCCTCTCTTCATGATGCCACCTCATTAACTCTGCTGTTTTGGAGCACATATACAGCCTTTGAAGCCTAGGCTTAAGAGGAAAATGCCAAACAACTTTTGCAGGGACTAAATGAGCATCCTTAGATGACAAATTATTCACGTCTTCTAAATGTTCATTCTCTTTATCTTTCCATCTTGAGGCATGACACACATGGCAAGATGTAGCACCTTCATGCTCTTTCCAATAAAGCATACAATCATTACGACATGCATGGATTTTATCATAGTGAAGACCTAAATCTTTCACCACTTTCTTTGCCTCATTATAAGATTTAGGCAATTTAGAATCTGGTACTGCTTCTCGAAATAATTGCAAATAATCTGTAAAGGCAGTGTTCGTTGTCCCATGTTTACACTTTAAAAGGAACATGCGAATGAGGAACGAAAGTTTTGAAAATGTTTTGCATCCAGGATATAGCTCTTCATTTCCCTCTTCTACTAACCTATAAAACTTTTTAGCCTCTGTATTGGCCTCCTCTCCAACCCCTTCATGGTCATGTGGAAACATGGTTGCCACATCTCTATGAGTATCAAATATCAAACGTTCCATGTCATCTAAAAAACCTGGTGAATTGTCAACATTAGTGTTTTTTGTTGAAGATGTGCCATTTTCATCACACAGCCATCCTTCAGTGCCTGGCATGATCCCATTTGCGATCAAATGATTGTACACTTTATCTCTACGAAACCAAAAACGGCGATAACACTCTTTACATGGGCAAATTATTTGATCTCCAATGGCTTGCGTAGCAAATGCTCGGTCTAAATAATCTAGAACGCCTTTCTCATATTCATTACTAGACTGTAATAAGTTCGTCCAACTACTCATTTTGTCTCGTCTGTTAATTTTCAAAACAAATTATTTAGTTTAGAAAGTAATTCCTTACATCTAGCATGTCAAAAACTTAATTCCATCTCAAATATTTTGGATCAGCAGCAGTAGCAGGCTATTTTGGGTGCATTATAATCATTAGCCACCCGTTATCACACATCTAAAATCCCACTATTGAACTAATTGCACTGACATATTTAAACAAAAATAATGCACTTTAGGACCAATAAAATTAAACATTAAAACATCACCATGGTATGCTCTATCACGGCCCTCACACGATCTTGGTTGTAATAAACTATATAACATATACTAATCCAACCACCAAACCAAATTCCTAGTTTAAATGTCAATCATTGATGAAGTATGTAGAAAATATAACATATCCTAATCCAACCATGAACCACCAAAGTAAATTCCTAGTTCAGAAGTCTACCTCTTTATATCAACTTTATCAATACCATCCCTTTTCTCCCTTTTCCCCTTTTCTTTGATTCCTCTTATTTTAGAAAAGTATAATTACAAATTGAGTAACAATCAAAATACTGTCACAGTCTCACTTTTCCATTTTTAGACAAAACAACAATAAATTAGTATAGAATCATCTACATACATTCAATTACATAAATTAACATAAACCTAAACAGCTAAAAACAACAAACCAAATCACATCATGATACCCAAAATTTAAGCTGATATTCAAATTAAAAATATTCAAATTAAGGAACATGAAGGAGAATTTCCAATGGCGGAGCACCAACAGCCATAACAACAAATTCAGATATTGAAATTAAGGAATATCAAATTAAAGCTGATATTCAAATTAAAATTTTAACTATACAAGATTAAAATTGAATACGAAAACAAGAATCAACAACAATATGAATTTCAAATTAAAGAAGTTTATAGAATTAACTTCCTTAATTTGAAATTATATTGGTACAGCAAGAATCAGCAAATCAAGAACAACCATCAACAAAACTGAAATTATACATCAATTTCCGAAAAACAACAAATTAAAATTAGGTCATTGAAGCAAAATCCAAAGCATAACTACAGATTAAACAATATCAATTTGTATTAAGAGATTCAAGAGGGAAATTTACCTACCACAGATTATGGCGAAGAACCAGCAGCGGGAGGAGACGCAGACGGCGGTGGCCGGTGCAAGGAAAGAGTGAAGGCGGCGGTGCGGGAGGAGTCGACGGCTCGACGCAGATGGAGATGCGGTTTTCTTTCTGGGTTTTGAAAGGGAAGATGGTTTTGGGAGGAGTTGAATGCGTTTTCTGAAAATATGTTTGGAAGAGGCACGTTTTTTTTTTTCCCATATTTAATTATTAGGTTTAATACCTCAAAAAAAAATTATTAGGTTTAATTATTTTTTTCAATAAATTTTTTTTCCCTCTCTATTAATTCATATTATTTTTAAAATTTTATTTTTTTATTTTTAGGGTGAATTAAATTCTTCAAATTTATTTTCCCTCTTTTTTAATTAATTAGGTAGCTTGTTAGGATATAAAATATTAAAGTTTACATTATTATTAAGATTAAGAACAAAGATTAAACTAAAAAAATTTCCCAATAATAATAATTTTTTCAATTTTAATTTTTAAATTTAAAAAAAAATTAAGTAAATTACAAACGGTTTACTAATATTAAAAGTTTTACTTAATACTATTACTAATATAAAATATACCTATTAGTGTCTAATTTATAAAGTGTTATATATTAGTGCTACCAATTCCTAAAATGTTAAGTGTCGTTATTACTTATTAGCTAGAGTAGTGGGTATACCAATTTTAAAGTGTTACATATAGTGTTACCAATTATTAAAGTGTTACATACAAGTGTTACCAATTTTAAAGTGTTACAAATAAGTGCTACCAAATTTGAAAGTGTTACTTACAAGTGTTACCAATTTTAAAGTGTTACATATAAGTGTTACCAAAATTTGAAAGTGTTACATATAAGTGTTACTAATTTTAAAAGTGTTACATGATTGTGTTACTTAAAGATAAAGTGTTACAAAAGTGTTACCTAATGTTTTAAAAAAGTTGGATATCAAAATGTGTTACCAATAAGTGTTACCTAAAGTCATTTTTGTACTAGTGTATTTTTCTGTTTTTGGGTTTGCTTGCAACCTGACATCAAAGTTGTGGAGCAACTTTGATCCTGAGAGAAGGAAGGTTGTGGAGCAACTTGTCTTTCTCAAAGGTTCTTCAACCAAGATCTGGAATATCAGGTTGTACATTCTATCAAGGGTTACATTCAGAAGGAAGATCACCAAAGGAACAACATCAGAACATCAAGAAGCTGATTCTTGGTGCATTTACATTGTTCCGTGGCTGTTCTGGACTACACAAGGCATCTACCATCAGACCCCAAGGCTTCCCTAACAAGTATACAAAACCAAGAACCCACCAGATCTTAATTTTGTATCAAATTGGTATCAGAGCCATCACACGAAGAGGGACCAGGTCCTAACAGAAGCTAACAACCAAGAAAATCCCAGTCAGTGTTCTGAATCTTGGAATCAGAAGGGGAATTGGGTTTCTTCAGGACATCAACCAAGCAAAACCACTCAATTTTGCTACCACAATACATGGAGTTATTCCTCCTACTCTTTTCATTCGTTTGTTCCGTTTATGCCACATTTTCACTCTAGTGTTCAGTAATCTGAGTACTAAAAGGAAAACAAACCTGTTTTTGCTTTTGCATTTTATTTGTGTGCATCTTTCTGTATTTTTTGGGATATAAATCATGAATATAGATGAGAGGTTTGAGGCACTGGAGGAAAATATGCAAAGGATCATGCAGGGCATGGCTAATATGGGAGTCCTACCACCTAATCCACAACACAGAAATCCCCAAAATATCAGGCAACAGGAAGACAAGTCCATTAGGATAGACATACCTGAGTTTGATGGATACTCCCATGACCCTAGTAGTTATATAGAATGGGAGGGGAGGATGGAGCAGTACTTTGAATACCAAGAGACCCTTACAGAAAAGTAATTTAAGGTGGCCAAGGTAAAAATGATCAAGATTGCCTCTACTTGGCTGGAAGGGCTTCAAAGGCAAAGTTTAGGGAAGGCAGACCTAGAATTAATACCTGGGTGAAACTAAAGAAACATTTGAGGAGGAAGTATGTACCTTCCACATACAGGCAGCAGCTATATGTCCAGTTTGACACCTTGACCCAGGGCAATAAGACTGTAAAGGAATATGTTCAAGAATGGGAAAGGCTTGAAGTATTGTGTGAGGTAAATGATACTAAAGAGTTAAGGGTAAGTAAGTTCATAGCAGGGTTAAGGGAGGACATAAGGAGAAAACTATTCATTAGAACTTGAGAGAGTCCTACCTGAGAAAGGAGGAAGAAATGGGATGAGATTAGATAGGACACAAGACCAAAAAAAATCTTAGTGATCAGGAATGGGAAGGAGGAAGAAATAAACCCTCCTAATAACAATAGTGATGAGGATGGTACTTATATAGAGAGGGAGGATGGCACCTTACAGAGATTTGAGGGTGACAGTGAAGAGGAAGAGGAGGAGGAGGAAGAACTTGAGAGAGTCCTACCTGAGGAAGAGCAATTTAACTTAATCATTAGAAGAAGCTTCCACACTACACCAAGCGCTAAAAAATCTGACCAAAGGGAGAATATTTTTCAAACTAAATGCAAGGTGCAGGACAGGGTATGTGAGCTAATAATTGATGGGGGAAGTGAATCAAATTGTGTGAGCAAACAGCTAGTTCAGACCCTAGGGCTAGTGACCAAGCCTCACCCCCACCCCTATAAGATGAAATGGCTGGACAATAAAGCCAGTGGATTGGTAGACAGACAATGCTTAGTTAGTTTGACCCTTGGATCTTACACAGATGATGTTCTGTGTGATGTTTTAGACATGGATGCATGTCATCTGCTCTTGGGAAGACCTTGGCAGTATGACAAAAGGACCTTGCACAATGGATATACCAACACTTACACCTTGAAGCATGAAGGGAAAAGAAAAGAACTGGTCCCACTGCCCCCTCACAAGGCAATCCCACCAAAAAACCCTAGGTCACCAATACACTTGATCACTAGGAGGGAGTGTGACAGAGAGATTAAAAGGAGGGAAGAGTTATATCTGCTGTTTACCAAGGAAGTCAGTGAGCCCACACCCATACCTCCTGAACTGAAGGAGCTATTAGCACAATATGAGGATGTTTTTCCTGAAGACTTGCCTCCTGGTTTGCCCCCAATCAGGGGAATTGAGCACCAAATTGACTTAGTTCCAGGAGCCAGCCTACCAAACAAGCCAGCATGTAAAACTAACCCCCAGGAGACCAAGGAACTGCAGAGGCAGATTGAGGAACTTATGCACAGGGGATATGTGAGGGAAAGCTTAAGGCCCTGTGCTGTGCCAACTCTCCTAGTGCCAAAAAAGGATGGCACATGGAGAATGTGCATAGATAGTAGGAATGTGAACAACATCACTGTTAAATATAGGTTCCCCATACCCAGAATAGATGATTTGCTAGATGAGCTAGCTGGTGCACAATGGTTCAGCAAGGCGGATTTGAGGAGTGGTTATCATCAAATCAGAATGAAGGAGGGAGATGAGTGGAAGACTGCCTTCAAGACCAAATATAGCTTATATGAATGGCTTGTGATGCCTTTTGGTTTGACAGGAGCACCTAGCACATTCATGAGGCTCATGAATGAAGTTTTGAGACCCTTCCTGGGAAAATTCATAGTAGTCTACCTTGATGATATTCTGATTTACAGCAAGACCTTGACTGAGCACTTAGATCACCTTAGGCAGCTGTTCAGTGTGTTGAGGGAACAAAATTATATGGCAAACTAGAAAAGTGCAGCTTCCTGCTACCTGAGGTCAGTTTTTTAGGTTATATCATAGGCAAGGAAGGGGTAAAGGTAGACACTGAAAAGGTCAGAGCCATCCAAGACTGGCCTACACCCACTACTATAACACAGGTCAGGTCCTTCCATGGTTTGGCCTCTTTTTACAGAAGGTTTATAAGGAATTTTAGTTCCATCATGGCACCAGTCACAGAGTGCACCAAACAAGGAAAATTCCAATGGACCCCAGAAGCACAGAAAGCTTTTGAAACCCTAAAAGACCTGATGTGAAAATCACCTATACTCAAACTACCTGATTTTACTAAGCCCTTTGAATTAGAGTGTGATGCATGTGGGGTAGGGATTGGAGCAGTGCTGGTTCAAGATGGAAGGCCAGTAGCCTTTTTTAGTGAGAAGCTTAATCACAGTAGGTTAAACTACTTCACCTATGATAAGGAATTTTATGCTATCATAAGAGCCCTTAAACACTGGTCACACTATTTGAGAATTCAGCCTTTTGTCCTACATACAGACCATGAGTCTCTAAAGCACATAAACAACCAGCATAAAGTGAGTGGGAGGCATGCTAGGTGGGTGGAATTTTTACAAACCTTTGACTTCTCAGCAAAGTATAAGGCAGGGAAAACTAATGTCATAGCTGATGCTTTAAGTAGAAAATATGATCTGCTAGGTATACTTGGTTCCAGAATACTAGGGTTTGAGATGATTAAAGATCAGTATCAAACCTGTCCTGATTTTGCAGAGGTTTACAGTGCATGCAAAGACACACCACAGGGGTTATACAACATAAGCCAGGGTTTGCTTTTTAAAGGCAACAAACTATGCATACCTAAGACACCACTAAGACTCATTCTGGTTAGGGAGGTACATGAGGGAAGCATGGCAAGGCATTTTGGAATACAAAAAACCTTGGACATGTTGTCACAACATTTTTATTGGCCAAAAATGCTAGGATCAGTAGGTAAACATATACTTAGGTGTGAGACATGCCTCAAGGCAAAAGTGACTTTTCACAAAGGGGAGCCCCTACCAGTAGCACAAAGGCCATGGGAGCACCTTAGTATGGACTTTGTGATGGCTTTGCCTAGGACAAGGAGGGGGAAAGATTCAATCATGGTGGTAGTTAATAGATTTTCAAAAATGGCACATTTAGTGGCATGCACAAAAGTAGATGATGCACAACATATAGCCCATTTGTATTTTTCTGAAATTGTGAAGCTGCATGGCATACCAAAGACCATAGTCTCTGATAGGGACAGTAAGTTCATGAGCCACTTTTGGAAGACCCTATGGGGCCTCTTAGGCACTAAACTGCTTTTTAGCACTGCCTACCATCCACAAACAGATGGTCAGACAGAAGTAACTAACAGGACTTTAGGCACTCTTCTCAGGACTTTGGTGAGCAAGAATGTTAGAGAATGGGATCTGAAGTTGTGTCATGCTGAATTTGCTTACAATGTCACCCCTAGTCATGCTACCAAACACTCTCCATTTGATCTGCCTTTATATGACAGTAAGCCAATGGAAGCAAATGACCCGCTTAGGAACATGGAAGCTATACACCAGCAAGTGCAATCCAACATTGAAGAGACCAACAGGAAATACAAGCTAAAGGTGGATAAGCATTCCAAAAGGAGAACTGTAATTCAAGAAGGAGACTTAGTTTGGGTATACACCAGGAAGGAGAGGTTTCCTCACTTAAGGAAAAATAAGCCCATGCCAAGGGCAATTGGACCATTCCCAGTGGTCAAAAAGTTTGGGAGCAATGCTTTTGAAATCCAACTGCCTGACACATATAATGTCTCCAACATTTTCAACATTGGGGATCTCAAATTATATGAGCCTACACAAGAATTGAGGACAATTCTTCCCCAAGAGGGAGGAGTTGAAACAAATGTTTCAAGTGCCAGTCATGTCAATGCTGCCACACACACAGAAGGCACAAAGCAAGAACCAAGCAACAGTACTGATCAGCAAACTACCCAGCACTGGCTAACCTACTCAGCTGTGTTAGAGGAAGGGAACCACCATAGCCCACCTATGAAGGCACGCAAGAGCTGGAAAACAAGTCCAAGATTGCATATAAATGGCTCAAAGAGTAATAATACAACCCCAGCCCAAGAAATACCAAAAGGGGAAAATCATTCAAAAACAGCAGGAATTCTGAGGAAGATGTCTGCACCAAACCTTGAGGAAAGCAAGGGAGGGGGAAATACAACCATGAACACATCTCCTAGAAGGTTAACCTGCCCTACAGACCAAACAACAGGAGTGGAAAGCTCAGAACAAGCCAAGAGGACTCAAGAAGCTAAGCCTGCCACTGGAGACAGGACAACAGAGGCACCGGCCAAACAAGCCACCTTGGGGCACGTGCTGAGCACGCACCTGAGTCAACCCGAGTCAGCCCAGGGCAGAAATGACATCTTGGTGCATGGACCTAGGAGTCAAGAGCCCAGGACCCTTTTGATAATACACCAGGACCTGCAGGGAAGCACATGAAAGGAGGCTGTCAGTCAGATCAGCAGCAAGACCAATACTTAGTCATTTTTTTTTTCTGTTTTGTTTGTTTTTAAATGTGCACATTTGGGCTTAGAAGGTCATATGACCGTTATTCTTGTTATTAGCCTATATAAAGGAAGGCCTATGTGATGTAAAGACAAGTTAGATTTCATTCTTTTCAATACAAAGTGAGGTATTTCAGAAAATCATATTTTTCTGTTTTTGGGTTTGCTTGCAAACTGACATCAAAGTTGTGGAACAACTTTGATCCTGAGAGAAGGAAGGTTGTGGAGCAACTTGTCTTTCTCAAAGGTTCTTCAACCAAGATCTGGAAGATCAGGTTGTACATTCTATCAAGGGTTACATTCAGAAGGAAGATCACCAAAGGAACAACATCAGAACATCAAGAAGCTGATTCTTGGTGCATTTACATTGTTCTGTGCCCAAACTACACAAGGCATCTAACATCAGACCCCAAGGCTTCCCTAACAAGTATACAAAACCAAGAACTCACCAGATCTTAATTTTGTATCACTATGTTCATTGTTTATCATCAATTGCTCATTGTTCATTATTTATAATTCATTGTTAATTGTGCATCATTCATTGTTCATTGTTCTTTGTTGACCGTTCATTGTTCATTAATCAATGGTCCTTGTTCATTGTTCATCGTTCAATATTCATTGATCAATATATTCATCATTCATTGTTCATCGCTCATAGATCATTGATCATTAATCCTTGTTCATCACTCATTGTTCATTATTCATCATTCGTTGTTCACCGATCGTTGATACTTGTTCACTATTTGTTCATCGATCTTTGTTCATCATTCTTAGTTCATCGATCATTGTTCATTAATCATTGATCCTTGTTCATTATTCATCATTCATTGTTCATTGATCCTTGCTCATCATTTATCGCTCATCGTTCATCATTCATTTTTCATTGATCATTGATCCTTGTTCATTGTTCATCATTAATCACTCATTGATCATCATTCATTTTTCATGGATCATAGATCATTGATCCATATTCATTGTTCATCATTAATCGCTCATTATTCATCGTTCATTGTTCATTGATCATTGATCCTTGTTATCTGCTCACCATTCATTGTTGATCGATCATTGTTCATTGATCATTGATCCTTGTTCATTGTTCATCACTCGTGTTCATCGTTTATTGAGATTGATCATTGATGCTTGTATGGTTCATCATTCATCGCTTATTGTTCATCGTTCTTTTTTCATTGATTGTTCATTGTTCATCATCAATCATTCATTATTCATCGTTCATTGTTCATTGATCATTGATCCATTTGCTTTACTCATCGGTCAATGTTCATCGTTCGTTGTTCATTAATCATTGAGCCTTTTTCATTGCTCATCATTCATTGTTCATCGTTCATTGTTAATTGATCCTTTTTCATTGTTCATCATTCATTTTTAATTGATCCTTTTTCATTGTTCAACCTTAATCACTCATTGTCCATCATTCATTTTTCATGGATCATAGATCATTGATCCTTGTTCATTGTTCATCATTAATTACTCATACTTCATCGTTCATTTTTCTTTGATCATTGATCCATTTTCATTACTTATCGTTTATTGTTCATCGCTCATTATTTATTGAACCATGTTCATTGTTTATCATCAATTGCTCATTGTTCTTTATTTATAATTCATTGTTAATTGTGCATCATTCATTGTTCATTGTTCTTTGTTCACCGTTCATTGTTCATTGTTCATTAATCAATGGTCCTTGTTCATTGTTCATCGTTCAATATTCATTGATCAATATATTCATCATTCATTGTTCATCGCTCATAGATCATTGATCATTAATCCTTGTTCATCACTCATTGTTCATTATTCATCATCGTTGTTCACCGATCATTGATCCTTGTTCACTGTTTCTTCATCGATCTTTGTTCATCATTCTTTGTTCATCGATCATTGTTCATTAATCATTGATCCTTGTTCATTGTTCACCATTCATTGTTCATTGATCCTTGCTCATCATTTATCGCTCATCGTTCATCATTCATTTTTCATTGATCATTGATCCTTGTTCATTGTTCATCATTAATCACTCATTGATCATCATTCATTTTTCATGGATCATAGATCATTGATCCTTATTCATTGTTCATCATTAATCGCTCATTATTCATCGTTTATTGTTCATTGATCATTGATCCTTGTTCATTTCTCACCATTCATTGTTGATCGATCATTGTTCATTGATCATTGATCCTTGTTCATTGTTCATCACTCGTGTTCATCGTTTATTGAAAATTTATCATTGATGCTTGTATAGTTCATCATTCATCGCTCATTGTTCATCGTTCTTTTTTCATTGATTGTTCATTGTTCATTATCAATCA
>JAAKBH010001547.1:0-45863 GCA_019776075.1 Amaranthus palmeri
GTACCACATCGAAAAATTAGATAGAAATTAATTATTATATATACTTGATGCTATTCCTATAATATTAATTGGTTTTAGGATAGATACTTATCGGGTTTGAGTACTTCTCCTTTAATGAGGGTTTTATATACAAGCTCAAATTTATTTGTATATATTTAAGTAACAAAAAATTTCAATGCCCTGAATTAATATTAAAATAATTACTCTTCTATTCACACCATTTTTTAAAAAAGATTCTAAGTTTGATTTTTACGTACCTTGTGTCGGTATGTAGTAAAATAAACTTAGAATAGAACTTGAATAATCAATTGACACATCATCTTTTTCCAAAATGTAATCCAATAAAATAAACTTATTTATTTTTTATTATAGATATGTTGAGGGAGAAGATGATTGAGTGTGAATGATCAAATTCTAAATATTATTGGAAAAATTAGACGGTATTTATTTCAATTGATACAACACTCGATTATTTGTTGTTTAGTATTGATAGAAATCATCCGAAAAAAAAAAGAAAAGAAAAGGGCGTACCTTAGAGATAAAAGTAGAAATACTCAAGAATACAAGATTTATTTGTGCACCTGAATTATGAAGGCAAAGACTAATTGGAATTTAGTATTAATCAAGCGGAAGCTTGCTTTTGCCAGCACAATAATGGGGATTACTTAAAGGATAAACCAATGTCCAAGTATAATACTTGAACAACAACCAAAGCAATATAACGGAAGTCTTAACTGTCTAAAATAAAGGAAAATTACAACCATATCGAAAAAAGTCCAAAGTTCAAATTACATCCTTAAAATAGTCCAAACCTAAACAACCAAACTAATAGTCTCTCAAATACAATAAAGAGATCTAAACAAAAGGGGAGTCATACTCCAACTCGGGTTCATCTTCCGCTCGCATATCCATTCTTCGTCGAGGTGCCATAGGGGTTTACTCTAAAAACAAAATCATTGAAAAACATACAAAGCATAGTATCAGCAAAAAGACTGAGTATAAACACACTAGTGTCCGTCAAACAAGTTGTTAAAGACCTTTTCGATTTGAGTAAATTCATTTTGAAAGATGCTTTTCATTTGATAAATCATATTATCATTCAAACCCAGTTCAATAGTTCTATAGTAATTTCAAATTCACAATTTTCATTATAAATCTTACGATCTCAATGGATCCAATCAATTTCAAACTCATATCATAAGTTTTCATGGGTACTCTGTGAGTCATCCTGTGACTCGTTTGGTAGTCGGTCTACCGTCCGCGACATGTCCGGCAAGTGTAACACAATGGTATTGTGAACAATACGCGCTCAGCATTGGTGAGCCGTTTAATCATGCACACAACATTTGTTGTGGCATATGTACCCGCCATTTAGGCTAAAACATTTTTGTATATAATATATACCTTGTAATTTCAATAGCATTTGAAAAGTCAAAAAATATTAACTTTTTCCTTATGATAAACATCTTTTATTTGCAACATAGCAAAACATACTTTCTTTACAATATAGCAAAAATCAAATCATAATATTTCCCACATGGGTAAAACATGCTTAGCATAATTATATAATCAAACATAACCTTTGTATTATATTGGGGCATCACTAACATGTATGGAAATGCATTGCAACAAAAAGTGATTAAAATGCAAGACGATTTTTCAAGGAAACCATTAAAATGTTTAGTTTCAATCAAAGAGTTTTGAAATTAATTCAAAATAACTATGATATAGTTCATAAGTGCTTAAAATCATTATGACAAAAGATTTCATAAAACACTATTTCCTTAAATACGAAATAGTTTTGCCGATAATAAAATCGATAATTGATTTACAAAAATACATATTAATTCTCCAACAAGACCCAAGTTAATTAAGTCATTATAATACCTTAATTAAAATGAGTTTAAGGTTGTCCCATCAGATTATGATTGGTTATGCCACTTATAATGATTTTATGATTATTTTCGACGATTTAGGTATTTACCGTTATTTAAATGGTGTTTTAAATCCATAAAAATTATAAATCATCTAAGTATAACTTATTTTATACTATGAGGCAGTGGGTTACTAACAAAATTATAATTTTTTGATATAGGTTTATTTTTACTCAAATTTAATTAACAATATTACACCCTTTAAATAATTAAACAATACTTATTAATTGATAAAGTAGTAAATAATTAATAATTAACTTAATAAAATTTTACTAAAGTTATAGAAGTCATATAATACTTTTATTATCTCATTTTAACTAATAAATGTCATGTATAATATTTTATATAGGCAAAGACTATTTGGAATATTTTACTTCTAAATCGTAACACCTCTTATCATATTATATAGACTCAACTAGTATTCATGAATTATTATTATTATTATTATTATTATTATTATTATTATTATTATTATTATTAATATATTGTGTCTTAGGAATATTTTTAACATTATTATTTAAACAAAATAACATTATTATTATTATTATAGTCTTAATAAGTAATGGGTCTTATTTTATGTTTTGTGGAATATGAATCAACACGGTTTACATTACAAAATTAGATAAAATTATGATCATAATTAAGCAATCAAGTAATAATAATTAATAAGTCATGGGTCTTATTTTATGGAGTAATTAATATAGCATTAGGGGAAGAGACCACTAATTAACATTGTGTTTGGTTGATTTACGACAACATGGGAGTAGTTAATCACCTAATTGGTCAAGTTTTCATAATCCACTTTCATTATAAGAGCATGAACATTGTTGAGGATTTACCATCCTCTTAAGTCCTTTTAAGTCCGTAAAGTCATCCTCTTGGATGTGGGGAAGAAGAAAGAGTCCTCTTGGGCAAGAGGAAACCATTTGATCCTCTTCATGAAGAGGAAGTAAATAGCATGGAAGAGGATCCAATTTCACGTGGGAAGGGAGAAAAAAGAGGGAAAAAAAAAAAGGAAAAAAGCTTTTGGAAATTTATGATTGCTACACTTGGCCCATTGTGATTGGTTTGAATTTAAAGTTGATTATTTATAACGGTATTATTTAAAACGGTCATAAAAAAAACGGTAAAGAAAAATTTCAAAATAATTTCACCAACAGCTCTATTTTTTTTTCTCTCTATAAATAGAACCTAAATTTGGCTATATTTCTCACACTTTAAATTTTTGGTCTTTTCTCTCTCTTCTTTACTACTCATCTAAACTCATTTACTTGTTCATCAATTCATTCACATTATCATATTCCTAATTATGGATCCAAATAATCCAAATTATGGAAGAAATTTCAACTTTCCATACTACCCAAACACTCAAAATAGCTTCAATACACCCCCTTTTGATCCCAATATCATCAATAATCCTCAATTTCAAGCTGCTTTACAATGATTTGGTTCTCAACCTAGACCAATGAATCCAACTTATCAAAACTATATACCTTTTCAACAATCTTCTGAAAATAATCCATCATTTCCCGTTTCCGAACATTTTACTCAACAAATGGAGAATTCACCGGGTGGTGAAGGTTCTCTCAATCCTACTCCTACATCAATCCAGGATCTCTTATGCTACATGTCATGCTATGAATAATTTGTAATTTATGACTACTCCTAAAGTAAGATTTTTCAATTGCTTCAGTTATTACATCCTATGAATAATTTGTAATTTATGACTACTTTAATTTTCAACTTTTTCAGTTATTACACCTCAATAATAATAATAATAACAACAACAAAAATAATAATAATAATAATAATAATAATAATAATAATAATAATAATAATAATAATAATAATAATAATAATGATAATAATAATAATAATAATAATAATAATAATAATAATAATAATAATAATAATAATAATAATAATAATAATAATAATAATAATAATAATGACTCTAGACTTACCTAATTCATAAAGTATAGTAAACTAATTTGTCGATTGTGACGGTAGACTTACCTAATTAAAGTTAGTTAAATTCTTAATACAAAGCTATTCATAATAAACTTTTTCATTCATTCAATTATGTATTTTTTTAAAATTGTAAATCTATTAATTACAAAAATATCATGTTATTATAGTTTAAGTAACTTTTTAACATGTGAATAATTTGTATTTATGATTACTCCTTAAGTAAGATTTTTCAACTTCTTCAGTTATTACACCTCAATATTAATAATAATAATAATAATAATAATAATAATAATAATAATAATAATAATAATAATAATAATAATAATAATAGAGCAGCCCCTCTCTCTTCTTTCTCTCTCTAGCCCTCCTCTTTGTCGAGCGACGTCGTCAGCTCCGCCATGGCAGGCAGGAGGAGAGGCCGTCCACCGAGAAAGTGAGTTCCGGCTTGCTATTGACACGATTTCACCCCACCATTGATTTTGTTAAGTGTCTTGAACAAACCCAATGTTTTATTTTGTATTTGGAACAAACCCCCTTTGAGATTTCGCAAGCTTCAAACCCTAAAATTGAGTTTTCGAAATCATCCCATGTCTAAATCCCGTTTTATTTTGATGTTTGTGTTTCATATACGAACAGCACACGAGTTTCGTCTTTGATTTAGGTTCTCTTATCGTTTGAGAAATCGTTGGGTTGTATGTTGAAGGAATTTCGACTTTGGGTTTTATTCTTCTGGTTCAGTTCAAAGGAGTATATTGTTGCTGAAGGGTCGGAATCAGGGCTCTCTGCTTCGACATCTGCTTTGATCGATTGAGAATACCCCCATTTCGAGATGCCGATACTCAATCCCTAATCCGAGATCGCGAAATCATCTTCGACTGTAACCCTAAATTGATTTAGGGATTATTAGTTCTGATTCGTTGTTGAGTATTTGAGAGTCTAAAGGGTGGACTATGGCCTTTGATTCTGCTTCGAGATTCAAGTATGGATCCTCACAGAACAAAACCTAAAGTTCGTGCCCCATTTCAATGAAAATCGGCCATTGTCAAATGAGGTAACTCTTTTGTCTCTGTTTGTGAACTGCACATTGCAGTTATGTATTGGAGGATATCAATTTGGCTTGATATTCCTATCTTTGAGTTATATGATCTGAAATCCTGTCCGAGGGTGACAAGGGCACGGGTCGCTTGGTCCCTTCATCTGTGGCTGGTTATCTGATCGTTTTAGGGGCGTTGAACTCCCTGTATAGGGCCACTATGTATTGAACCTGATGTCTGCTTCTTGGTGTTTGTTCTCAAAACTTCATGTTTGTCTCCTCATGAACTGTGTACACAGTTAGTATTGAGGGTAGCAAGATAATTGCTGCTCCTTCCTTTTTTTATCAGAGTTTGGCGCCCATTTTTTTGGGTCTTAAGATGATAAGTGTGGGTTATGAAAATGATTGGGCTTGGGTGAAGATCCTGTGTTCGTTGATTTTGATCCCAATCTTGAAGTTGGTTGTGTTCCCTTAAGTGTATTGCTCGATGTGCTACTGTGTTCCCTTGGTTCCTTGCAGGACTTTGTGCCTGCTGCTGCTAATGCTATTAGCAATGGACTACAGTTCAGCAGTTGGGAACCTTTGCAGAACAGGGTTTTGGCGTATTCATGCCCACACTAGTTGATGAGGAACTTATGGCTAGCTGATGGTTTTTTTGTATGCACAGATCGGACTAAAGGATCTTGAGCATGGTTTTGGTGCAGTCCCTTGGGCATTTTGAGGCTCATCAACTGATTACCTCATCTTGGTGGCATCTGCGGGTCTGTTTTGTTTTGGAGATCAAGTGCTTCGTTGGGTTGGCAGCCTAATTGAAGAACGTGCTACTTTTAGATATTTTATAATAGGATTGATTAGTATTTGCACAGTCATAGTTGTATGGAATTCAATTGTATTTTGTTTGTGGCCCTCTGTTATTGTTTAGGCTAGAGATACTCTCTCTTTTTTGGAGGCGTCTTTCCAGACCTCGCGATGACAAGGGGCCTGTCCCTTGGAGCTTCGTTTGGCTAGACCTCTTAGTCTTTTGAACCGTTGTAAGCCTCGGCTATTTTTCTGGCATTTTATAAAATTTAGTTTGCAAAAAAAAAAAAAAAATAATAATAATAATAATAAAAATAATAATAATAATAACAATAATAATAATAATATTGTGCGATTACCTTGTGCTTGCAATTGTTCTCTTCGATTCCTCTCGAATCTGAGGTTAGTCCTTCTCGTGAATCATCATCCTCTTCTGAGAGATACCTATTTCAAAGTTCAGCTAGTCATGAGAAGCAGGGTATGGATTCTGGTACGGTACCATCGTCGGTTACAGGAAGGGTGGGGCTGAGTTGGGTATCTGTTCTTAAGAGTACTATGATGCATTCAGGTAAGGCTCTTACGCCATCTGTTATTCCTGCGCATCCTTCTCCTGCTGTTTTGCCTCATACTACTTCTTGCACACCATCTGTTAGTAAAATTGCTAAAATCAGTAAGTTGGATGTTGCATCTGAGATTAAATATTGGGAGCGTTCGGTAGTGTGCTATATTCCTAATTCCAATCCGCCACTTCATGTGGTGGAAGGGTTTTTTCGTAGAATATGGAAGGATCTCGAGGTGGGTACAGTTAGTATGGTTAATAGGGGCGTTTTCTTAGTTCGGTTTTCTCGCCGGAACATCAGGACTGTGCTTGCACTATGAATGGGATATTATTTGATAAGAAACCCTTTATTGTTAAACCTTGGTGCCCTAGTATTTCATACGATAAGTCTAGTCTAACATCGGTGCCGGTGTGGGTGAAATTACCTTTTCTTGATGTTAGGTATTGGTCTGAATGTATGTTGAAGCAGATAGCAGGATACTTGGGCCCTGTTTTGAAGGTGGACAGTGCCACTCTTAATAAGACTAGATTGATGTATGCTCGGGTGTTGGTTGATATGAATGTGACTGAAGGTTTTCCAGCGAAATTATATTTTTCTAATGAGTTTGATGAGCTCATCACTTAGTGAGTTCAATATGATTGGACTCCTACTTGGTGTTCCAAGTGTGCTCAATTCGGCCATGTTGCTGTTAATTGTCAGGTGGGGCTTCGTGGTCCTTCTAAACCCAGCTTGTGGTTGATGAAGATGGTTTCCAGCCTTTAAAGAAATCATATCGGCCTAAAAAAGTACAACAGAGCCAAGATATGCAGACATCCGTTGGTAGTGGGCTAGTGGTGGCCCTACCTTCTATTCAGCGTGATAAGTCGTGTACTGTTTCTGATTCGTTTGAGGGTTATGCACAACCTAGTGTTCCTAATCTCGTAGGGTCACAGCATTTGGGCGGGGGGCAATTCCTCTAATTTCGATTAGTAATCGCTTTGATGTTTTAAATGTAGAACATGATGTTTGTGGGGATGTTGAGGTTAATAAAGAAGCGCTGGGAGCTGATCCCATCCGGGCTAATGATTAGTTTCGGTGCATGGAATGTTAGGGGTCTTAATAAGGTTAAGAAACAGATAGAGGTGGCTCGTTTTCTGTCACAGCATAACATTAGCCTTATTGGTCTCCTAGAAACTAAGGTGAAGCGTAAAGGGCTAAGTTCGCTTTATCTTCGCATGTTTCCTAGCTGGTGTTTTACTACTAACCAATCGTGGCATGATGGAGGATGTATTATAGTGGCTTAGCGTAGTACGGATGTTCATGTGGTTCTTTTGCTATGTTATAGTCAGTTCATTCATGTTGAGGTGACTCCAGCATTTGGTGCAAAGTTTCTGCATACGTTTGCTTATGGGGCCACGTTGAGGAAAGACGGACATCAATTATTTGATGCGCTTGAGGATTTGGGTAGCTCTATGACGTCTCCTTGGATCATTTTAGGGGATTTCAATTGTGTGGCGAATCTGGATGAACGTATTGGGTCCCCGGTACGGCTAGCAGAAGTTCAACCCCTTCGTGACTGTATGGCTCTATGTAATGTTCATGATCATAAATATCGTGGCCGGTTTTTTACTTGGAGTAATAAGCAGGCTGGGGCCAACAGGGTTATGACCAAGATTGATCGTGTTTTGGGGAATGAGTCTTGGGAGGACAGTTTTCCCATGGCCATGGTGAACTTCTTGGCTGAAGGAGAGTTTGATCACACCCCGATGATAGTGTCTTTCTCAGAGGTTCCACAAGCAAAGAAGCCATTTCGGTTTTTCAATTGTTGGGCGATGAAGGATGGTTTTGTTGAGAGTGTTCGAGAAACTTGGAGCATTGAAATTGATGGTTGTGTTAGCTATCAAATTACTCAGAAGTTACGGTTACTCAAGAGCAAGTTGAAACAATTGTATGGAAGGGAGCACTTACAAATTGAGGTGGATAAAGCTCATGCGGATTTGTTGTATGTGCAGAACCAACTTTATGAGCGTGTGGGTGATCCTTCCTTAGCCTCTAAAGAACAAGCTGCAGCTACTCATTATCACCTTCTTAATAAGGAGCTTGAAGCTGGTCTTCGCCAAAAAGCTAAGATGAACAGGATTGAATTTGGTGATGATAATACTGCGTTTTTTCATCAGAGTATCAAGTGTAGATCACGGCAGAATAGGGTAGTCTACATTAGATACCAAGGGAGAGACATCACGGTGCCTTCTGAAATTCACAAGGCTTTCTTTGATTTTTATTCTGATCTTTTCTGCGTTGAAGATAAGGGTAGGCCTATGATAAATTTTGACATGGTGTATCAAGGCCCTGTCCTCTCCACGAAACATTATCCGTTATTGGATCTTCGGTTCTCTCCTGCTGAGATAAAGGAGGCATTGTGGAGTATACCAGACGATAAGGCACCAGGGCTGGACGAGTTCACTAGCAAATTCTATAAGGCTACTTGGGAAGTTTTGGGGGATGATATTGTTGCCGCGGTTAACTTTTTGACAACGGTTTTGAAAGATTTTTGGCATTTTTAATTCTGAACTGCTGTGATGGACCATGATTTATTTTTTGGTTTGCTTGATGATCTATGCATTAGGATTCATTTTCTATAGCTGGTTCCTGTGTGCTTGTGACTATCCTCTGCAGCCTACTATTCTGTTTTGTCTACTCCTATATGCTTTTTGCGAGCTACTGAGTGCATGTACTACTGGGGGTGATGCTTGCTGCACATTGATGAACAGCTCTAGGGTTCCACTTGCTGATTTTAAGTCTGCTTGTATGTTTATGAGGTTAGTGTGTGCTGCTAAATCTGAGCAGTGGTGTTGGGCTTTGCTGGTGTGAATTTATTTGTATCTTGGGGTTTGCTACTGGTCTTTGCAAGCATGTGCTATGATACTGGTTTGATGGCTGGATTGTTACTCCTCTGATGTTGTGCTTTTGCTTGTCAATGTGTTTGATCAACCTTGTCATTGTACTACTGAGTAGGGCTGGTGCAGCTAGTGCAAGTGCTGTTAGTTTTGTTCTGGTCAGTTGGGTTGCTCTTCTATTTCAAGGAGTAATGGTGCAAATGGTTGTATATGCTCTTCTGCTGGTAGCTGCTGCTAGCATCATTTGGCATTTGCAGGTCCTGTTTGGGGTGCTGTTGATCAGAGGTTGCTGCTGTTCCATTTGTGATGCAGATTGTTTTATTGATGCTGTTGTGTGGCTATTTGCTGGTCTGATGGTGTCATACTGAAGAGCACACTTGCTGATTTTGCACCCTCTTTGCAAATGTGTTGCTGATGGTGTCCTATTTGATGTACACACTTGATCGCTGGTACTAATGGAATTGTTTGAGATGCTGCTGGGCTGCTTGAGTGCTGAAACTGCTGTATTTGGATGTTGGTTTTGTGCTACAGGCTGCTGATCCTGCTATCAGCCTTTTCTATATATGGTGCTGCTGGTTCTCGTTTTTTGATTCTATTGAGTTTAAAGCTTTTGATTTTGATGAGTTTACTACTTTCTAGCTCCAGAGTAGATTTGTGGTGTTGTTATTTTGATGTAATTATACTCTACACTGTATAGCTCTATTTTGCTGACTTTTTATGTCAGCTCGTTTTTTTCGCCTCGGTTTTTCCCATATGCACATGAATAGTGGGCCGAGGAAACCCTTCATAAAAGGTGGGCCTCGGTTCCACACTGATGCAAATAGGAATTTCTGAGTTTCCAATTGCCTTGATGTATTTTTGTTTTTGGAGAATGAAAAAGGTTTTTATTTGCCAAAAAAAATAAATAATAATAATAATAATAATAATAATAATAATAATAATAATAATAATAATAATAATAATAATAATAATAATAATTTCCAAAAAAAAAAAATAATAATGACTGTAGACTTACCTAATTCATAAAGTATAGTAAACCAATTTGCCGATTGTGACGGTAGACTTACCTAATTAAAGTAAGTTAAACTCTTAATACAAAGCCGTTCATAATAAAACTTTTCATTCATTCGATTATATTCTTTTAAAATTGTAAATCTATTAATTACAAAAATATCATGTTATTATAGTTTAAGTAATTTTTTAACATGAAATATATTATTACAACTTCTTCAGTTATTACACTTCAATACTTACATTATTAATTAACATAAGACTTTCTTTACCCTTGCAGTATGCAACGTAATAGTGTAAAAACATGATCTCCATAATTCAACAAAAGATTTGAATGCTTTGATACTACTTGGAACCTTTG
This sequence comes from Amaranthus palmeri, assembly GCA_019776075.1. Classification (NCBI taxonomy): domain Eukaryota; kingdom Viridiplantae; phylum Streptophyta; class Magnoliopsida; order Caryophyllales; family Amaranthaceae; genus Amaranthus; species Amaranthus palmeri. The sequence continues at coordinate 10,545 of JAAKBH010001547.1, forward strand.
ATATGTTTTCAACAATTATTAATTAAAGTCTTTTATTCCATAACCAAGCCTAACATCGTTAAAATAAATAAAAAATTTAACATTCATCAAAAAATTTAAATTACTAACAATAAACTTTTATCTAAAATAAAAAAAGTTACATAACTTGTGCATAGCACGGGTAAATACCTAGTACAAGTTTAATGGATGACTATTTTAAGATGGAAAGTTTGTCTGCTGCTCTTAAATTGGCCCAGAAATTTACTGAAAAAAGTTTTGGTTTTAACATTGTTGCATTTAATGTGTTGTTGAGTGGGCTTTTGAATTTGAAGCACGAAAAGTATAAACCAGAATCAATTTATGGTGGATTTAAACAATTTAATTTAGTTGCTATGATGATTATGATATAACTAGATAAGTCCCGTACAATGTACGACTTTATTAAAATTTGTGACATAATTGTATATATTAAGATTTTATAATCGTTTAATAAAGGAAAAAGTGTCAAAAAGTACCTAATAAAAACTTTTTTTTTCAAAAAAGTACCTAATAAAAATTTATTTCCAAAAAATACCTAACAAAAATTTTTCTTTTCAAAAGAAACAGTTGGGGTTAAGTTTTCCGTTATCTTTTTGACCATCTTTAATAAGTACCTAAAAAAAATTTTCGTTTCAAAAAACTACCAAGCACACAACATAATCATCTAATACAAAAACAACATTATAAGTAACTCTAAGAACATAATCCATAAAAAAGTTCACACATCATCCAATACAAACATAATAATATAATAATAATAATAATAATATAATAATAATAATAATAATAATAATAATAATAATAATAATAATAATAATAATAATAATAATAATAAAAATAATAATAATAATGATAATAATAATAATAATAATAATAATAATAATAATAATAATAATAATAATAATAATAATACAATAATAATAATAATAATAATAATAATAATAATAATAATAATAATAATATATAATAATAATAATAATAATAATAATAATAATAATAATAATAATAATAATAATAATAATAATAATAATACTAATACAATAATAATAATAATAAATAATAATAATAATAATAATAATAATAATAATAATAATAATAATAATAACATTAATAATAATAATAATAATAATAATAATAATATTATATAATAATAATAATATAATAATAATAATAATATATAATAATAATATTAATAATAATAATAATAAATAAATAATAATAGAGCAACCTTCTCTCTTCTTTCTCTCTTCTTTCTCTCTCTAAACTTTCCTCTCTGTCGAGCGACTCCCGTTGCTCCGCCATGGCAGGCAGGAGGAGAGGTCGACCCCCGAGAAGAGCGAAGATTGGGCTTGCTAGGCTATGTTGCTCATCCTAAACTCCATAAATGATTTAGTGTGTCGGAGTCGGGTTTGGGAACCCATTTCAATCCCGACAAATTTGTTTCTGATAAACCCTAAAATCTAAAATCAATCTTGAATCGTTGCATCTGGGTTTGAGTAATCGAAGATCTGGTCTCTACTTTATCGAATTGAAAGGTTAGATCTTCATAGATCGAAACCCTAAGCTCGCTCTCACTGCAAAGAACCCTAATTTCGGAACTAAATCTAGTTCGACCCCAAATGTCCATGGAGGAGTTCACCATCTCTGGTAAGTTTGAGGCTTCTCTGTCCTAGTGAACCTCCGCCTATGGCGGTGCTGTTCTGTCTGCTGTAGGCTACCACCTATTTCGATCTGGATTCGAACTTCAAGAAACCCTAGTTTTTCAATTCTTCACTGTTATCAAAGATAGGTGTCATGTTTGACCTCAAATCGTTTTTGGTGGCAACCGATGAAGGATTTTCGTTATTTCAGTCATGAAATCGAAGCGAGGTCTGCGTCCTTGTGTTTGCTCATACTTTGTGGAGCTTTCACGAACGGTGCGTCTTTTGGGTAGTGTACGGGACTCCAATCTCAAGGATAGCTACTTATGTTATGCATTAGTGGTTTTTGCCTCATCAAATGAAGGGTCGTTATATATCTTGATCGACTGGATTTCCTTGTTGCTTGAGCTGCTGTAGTAGCTATGTATTGAGGTTAGCCAATGGCTATTCCTATCTCTTTTCATGAACTGCTTTGCAGTTAAGTATTTGGAGGGTATCAATTTTGTTGATACTCCCGTTTCCACCTGTGTTTGCTATGAAATGGTGTTCAGCCAATGTCTTGGGTAGTGAGCTACTGTTGTTAGGCCTGCTTTGGTGTTAATTCTGCTGCTGGGAGATGTTGGTGGTGGAATGACACTGGAGGTGCAAGGCAAAGAAATATCGATGAACAGCATCGTAGAGGATAACTTGCTTTCCTTTGCTTGTTTGTTATGATATGTGAAGAATAAGAGTGCGATGTGCAAAAGTCTCTGTTTTTTATGTACAAGACTATATGCATGATGGTGAACACTGATTTACTACACTTTCTTGTGGTAGTCCTTTGTGACCCTAATGCTGGTTGTAAAGGTGACTTGTATGCAACCCATGGGCTGCTGGTTCTACGGTCTTAGGGTGTGACCTTTAGCTGACTTAAGCTGCTCATGGACTGTAATGGAGATGTAACCACATCTTCCCCAAGTTCAATCTGTGTTCTGCTGCCCTGAAAATACAAGGCAAGGAATATTGGCTTGGTTGGAGGTAGTTGAACTGCACATTAAATGGTCATGATATGTGTTTGGATTGTTAACATTTAGCTTTGCACATTCGCTGGTGGACTGTTTGGGGGCTTGATGATTGCTAGCATGCCTACTAATTCAAACTCACTTATTGTGTTGATTTGTAATTGTTGAGCCACTGGCTTTTTTGTTTTGCTTAATTAGGATAGGCCTGGCGTTGCCTTTTTGTTAGTGGCCTTTGGTTGTCGCCCTGTAATGTTGATATGTAATTATTAAGTGTTTTCATGTTGGTGTTGTCGCTCTCTGCCTAGTGAATGACAAGAGGCCTGTCTCTTGGAGCTAAGGCGGAGAGGGTCATCCTAGTCTCTTGATCTGCTTTTGTAAGCTTCGGCTATTTTTCCTGACATTTTATAAAATTTACTTTGCCAAAAAAATTAATAATAATAATAATAATAATAATAATAATAATAATAATAATAATAATAATAATAATAATAATAATAATAATAATAATAATAATAAGGAACAATCCCCAACAACAGCCACCAACTTTACTCATTTTCATTTAAACACCCGCGAACTTCGTTTATCATCAACAGCCAATATAAATATATATAATAATTAAAAAAATGTAGTGAGAGAAAGTTAGTGAGAGAGGCTCTGCTAGGGCTTTAGGTTTTCCTTCCCCTAGCGGGCCTCACGGTGGTTCCGACGTTTTCACGGTGGTCTGTTTCTTTTTTTAGGTCTTTCTTGTTGCTTGCACCGCCTTTATTTCCTGTTTTTGCGTCTTTTTGGTGGGTTAGGTCTTTTGGTTTTTCTCTGCTTTTTGTCTTTTCGTTTCTCAAGGTGTTTTTTTCTGCTGGTTTCTGAGGCTCTTTTTTCTTTTGTCGGCGGATCGACTCTTTAGCTTCTTGGTGTTTTTGGCTGGTTTTCTTGTCTTATCGGTGGTTTGGAAAGTTTCTTTCTGTGCTTCTCTATTCTTCAGGGAGGACCGATTTTAAGACCATGTTCGAAAGGTTCAGGAGATGTTTTGTGGAGGGTAAGGGAGGACCGGTTTTCTTGTTTGTGACTGATGGTGTAGATCTGGTGTGGGGCTGTTTTTAGTTTCTTGTTTTGCGGGGAGATTTGACGACGGTGGTGAACAGTGGTTCTGTTTTTGGGGTGGCGGAGATGATATCTTCTGACGACGGTGAAAAGGGGTGGCGGAGATGGTATCTTCTGACGACGGTGGTGAACAGTGGTTCTGTTTTTGGGGTGTTGCTTAGTGGGCAGTGATAGTAGTCGAAGGGTTTGCTGGGGTGGTTCCGGATGGTGACGGGTGTAGCTTTTGATTTGCTGGGTTCAAATTTCTGGTGTTTCTGGTCTTTAGTTGCTGTTCAGAAATGAAGTTACTGGTGTTAGTGGAGGTTCTAGAGGATTTCTGGCATGGGTTTATCTTCAAAGTTGAGAGCTGCTTTCGACGGCTTCCGGTGGGTTTCAAGGTTTGAGATCTGCGCTTTTAAGGTTCTAGGCCTGCGCTTTTGGTGTTGCTCGATGCAAATCCAGCTTCTGGCGTTTTTGAAATTTCCAGGCGATTTCTTCATGGCGTGTGTTTTGGGAGTTTTTCCCAGTTGGTTGCTAAGGTGTTTTTTTAGGTGGTGGTTTTGAGTTTGGTTACTGGACGGTGGTGAAGCTTCTTTTGTTCTTTTGACGGTTAGTCCTCCTTGACGGTACGACTCCTCTCCGAGATCTGGGTTATGGTTCTCTGGTTTCGATATATTTTGGTGGTCATATTTTGGTGTTCTATCCTTATTTCAAGAGGTGGGTCCGAGTGCTTTGTCGTTTTCATCTTTTTTTCTGGGCATCTCCTCTTTTGAGTTGGACTTGGTGTTGAAGAGGGGATATGTTATTTCTGGAACGACGGAAGGTAGTGGTAACGGGGAGGAGGTGGTGGTCTGCTATTCGGTTAGAGGGAGGCGGTTCCTTGGTGTTGGTTTTGAGGTTGTACTGGGGTTGGTTTTCTCTTGCTTAATGGGTATGTTTCGTGGATGCAGGAGTTTAGGAGTGGGCGTAAGGTTTTGGGCCTGGTGGTGTGCGGATTAGGCAGGGGCTTTTGCTTTTTAGTCGGTGGGGTTTTGGTGCAGATTTTGGTGCAGACCATGGTGATGGGGTTTTGGACTTCTGGTGTTTTTTTTGCGTTTATGGAGTTGATTTGGGGCTGAAACTAAATGAAGGTAGGGGTGGTGCGTGGGTGTATTGGTGTTTTGGGTAGCGGGAGTGATGTTCCTAAACATGGTGTGTAAGGTTTGGAGGTTGGGATGTACCGAAGCTTGGTGTGGAAGGTGGAGTTGACTATTCTTGTTGGTGGCTGCAGGAGGAGTTTCCTTGGTGTTCGTGGTGTCTTGGACCTTTTTGTTCTGATTCTGGAGGCGCCTTCTTTGTTTTACTTGGTGTTAGGATAGATTTTCTTATTGTGTATGGTCTCCGGACCACCTTTTGGTGTTTTATCGAAAACCGTTGTAGCATAGCCCACCCCTATGCTGTTCAGGGTGGCCTGTGTCTTGGTATCCCTCTTCCAATGGCTTTTTCCCCTACGGGGGTTTTTTATGCCGGCGGGTTTGGGGTGCCAAGCTACAGTGTGGTGTTTTATTTCCTCCTATCTATTAATATATTCCTAATTTCCAAAAAAAAAAAAAATCATCAACAACAGCCATCAAATTACAAAAAGTGACCTCGAAACAGCCAACTTGCCCCAGCTCCACTAAATGACCGGTTTTTTTATCCTTTTCATACCTTTGACCTAAGCTTTGACCAACCAAATACCCTTGAGTGAACCCTGGTTAAAAAATTTAACCCAACCCCCAACTACCCATTAAAGTTTTCTCTCTTTTTAAACCCCCTTCACTTTTCCTTTTCTTCCACGCCTCACCTTCCTCTTTTCTTCTTCATTAAACATTCTTCTTCCCTCTTCAAGACAGCATTTAATTCAGGTATTTTCTTCTAAACTTCCATAATTATGATCACTTTAGCTTTTTAATTCAAGGTTTTTTTTTTCAAATTTGTTAGTTGTTTTTTGTTACTTTTCTTTCTCAAATTAGGGTTTTTTTTTGTTGTAGATGTCGAATTTAGCCATGAACAATCAATTACGCATGGAATGCTATTGTGGGTATGATGTCTTTGTTCAAAGGGGTTGGACCCAACAAAATCCGGGAAGAAGATTTGTGGCATTCCCTGACTACGATGCCCATGCCAACATTAGGAGTTGTAATTTTTTCAGATGAGTTGACCTTACATGACTGAGTGGCAAAAGGAAGTGATCCTGCAGCTGATGGAAGAAAAAACAAGTTTGTAGAGAGAAGTTGACGGTTTGAAGAGGAAGCTCGAGCTTGCCAATGAGAAGGTTAGGAAGGCTAATACTGATAAGGTGATGATGAAGATGTTTCAACCTAAGCGTGTCTGGAAGTTTGGTCTGGCCATCAACACAGCATTTAGGGTCATTGCATTGTCTTGGGTGGCCAGTTATTTTATGTGAATTTTGTTGAAGGATGTTGTAGGTTTAGCATGATGCTCCTTTTGCTTTATTATAGAGCATCATGCTATATTAGGTATTTAGTTCTCTAACAATGATCAATGGATGTAAGTATTTGGGGGTATTTTTTGGGAAATTGATGATGATGTATTTTTTTGTCTTATTGATGAGGACAGTTGATGATGATGCTAGGTAGCATCTGATGAATATGTAAAATATTTTTGGAAGTTAATGAAAGCAATTACCAACTTGTCATTAAAAAATTGTGCCTCCTTTTACATAAAACTAACTGACTAAAATGTTTGCAAAATGGACAGTTAGTTCTAACAATACATAGTACTTTGTAAAATACATAGAATGGAATATTTCTAACAAAATACATTGTAATTCATCAATTTAAACACAAACTGGTGTAGGACTATCAGGATATTCATTAGTTTCTAAAATGGTTGATGATTGAGATGCTTGTGTCAAAGTGGATGCTTATTGTAACACCCCGGCCCAACAGGCCACCGGTGTCTACTCATGGAGATTGTAGACTAGCCCCACAGACCAACACAAGTCTTTCCAGCGCACTTTGGCCTCACTCGTGCGCACCCGGAAAACTTCCCAGGAGGTCACCCATCCTAAGATTGCTCCCCACCAAGCACGCTTAACTGTGGAGTTCTTAGCAAATGGACTCCCTAGAAAAGAAGATGCACCTTGTTGATATGAGTAGTCTATCAATCTCTTTTCAAGCTAAATCTGGGGTATCACACTCACCCCCACTCAAGAATACAACGTCCTCGTTGGACCGTCATTTCAGGATCTTTTCCCCCGCTAGGTGCGCTGAACACACAATCAGCCACGGTCGCAGGGTTGCTCTGATACCATTTGTAACACCCCGGCCCAACAGGCCACCGGTGTCTACTCATGGAGATTGTAGACTAGCCCCACAGACCAACACAAGTCTTTCCAGCGCACTTTGGCCTCACTCGTGCGCACCCGGAAAACTTCCCAGGAGGTCACCCATCCTAAGATTGCTCCCCACCAAGCACGCTTAACTGTGGAGTTCTTAGCAAATGGGCTCCCTAGAAAAGAAGATGCACCTTGTTGATATGAGTAGTCTATCAATCTCTTTTCAAGCTAAATCTGGGGTATCACACTTATGATGCTGCTAAAACTGCTGCTTCTGGTTCTTTTTGTTTATCCCTTTTTTCCCTCAACTTCACAGACCAGTAATCATTTATAGGAGGTCTTCCTCCCTTCTTCCTTGGCTCTGTTGGTGCTGGTTGTGTGCTTGTACACTTTCTTTTGTTGTGCCCTGGTTGCTTGCAAAACGAGCATCTATTTTGCTTGCCAATTTCTCGACCAGCTTGTTCTGTTGCATTCCCCTTATGCTTCTTTCTCTTGCCCTTCTCATCTGGCTCCAATCTCCTCTTCTTCTTAGATGACCTTCCTGGCAGGTTTTTGTATGGTGGAGGGTCTGGCTGGTTGTGTGGGGTCTTCTCCCAATCAGAAGCTCCAGGCATTGGCATGATAACTGGAGCATAAGTCTTAGCATAATGGGCCTTGTTGTAGTATTCATGAATGAACTCTTCACAGTTGCCCCTGCTGTTCATTATTGTAGCATATGCATGGTGGCAAGGAATACCTGTCAATTGCCACCTAAAACAACTACAACTTCTCTCATTCAAATCAACCAAACAAGTTTGTTCCTTAAAATCTACCTCAAACAAAGTGCTACTAGCCACTCTAACTATACAAGTCTTATACACCTCAGCTGACAATTGAAATTGCTTTTTAACATATGGCAAGATACCCTCTATAGTATTTAGCCCTTCCCTTTTCTTATAATGTCTCTGCATAATATATCTCCTAATCCACTCCATTTGTGTTAACACAGCCTTGTCTATACAAGGTTTTAAGACAGCATTGAAAGACTCACACATATTGTTCAATAACATATTGGACTTACAATCAGCATCAAATGCATGCCTACTCCATGCACTTGGTGGTATTGAAACCATATAATCATAAGCCTCTGCACTCAAGTCCTTCAACTCAAGCATTTTCTCCTTGAATCTTGTCTGGGAGCAAAAAAAAGAATACATGATTGAGTACAAAAAAAATAAGCCCTCCACAACTTACAATCAGCAGCAAAGAACATCCCTCAGTTGTTGCTTTAGCAGCTGCCCACAGCACAAACTTGTAGGCTTCACCTGACCATCTATGTTTGAAATTCCCCCATAAATGTCTCCAACAGTAGCTTGTGTTTGCCTCAGGTACAATCTCCTCCAGTGCCCTTATAAGCCCCTATGAAACACAAATAATATACATGATTGAGTGAATGCTTTCAAGTAAAAAAAAATTAACATGAGGTAGAAATACCTTTTGTCTATCAGATATAAATGTGTAGCCTTTTCCATCAGGTGTGCCCAAACATTCCTTAAGATTTGTCAAAAACCATGACCATGTCTGAAAGTCCTCCACATCCACAACTGCCCATGCTAATGAGTATATATTATTGTTCCCATCCTTTCCAACTGCTATAAGGCATATACCAGGATATGCACCTGTTGAGTGACAGCCATCCATACCAATAATGGGCCTACATCCAGCAATAAAGCCATCCAGTACAGGCTTTAAACAAATGAACATGCTTTGAAATATGGGCCTCTCAATCCCTGGCAATACCTTTACCAGTGCTGTACTAGCAGGATTGTGCTTCCTCACAGCATGAGCATAGTCATACACTCTCTGATATTGATCAGCACCATCTCCATACAACATAACCTTGGCTCTTGCCCTAGCATACCAACATTTTTTATACCCAACAACTATGCCAAAGTCTTCCTTGACTTTGTGCTGTAAACCCTTCACTAAATCCCATTCAGGATATCTCCTCCAAACCTCTAAATACCTTTCAGCTAAAAACTTGGAAGTAAGCTTTCTAGTTTGATGTTTATTCCAGCATTGATGCTCTAACCTACAAGTCTTAAGCTGCATGCTATCCTTTTCCCTCAACTTACTAGCATGTAAATAAAATGTACAATTCAACTTGTCACAAGTACACTTCACTCTTTTTCCTCTAACCTTATTTCAAGCACACTTATCACACCTATCTACACAAAAAGCATCAAATCTCTTTGCATAGTTGTGAAGAGAATAAAAATCATACTTGTTTTCAATGGCATGTTGCTGTACAGCAAGCCTTAAAATCTTGACATTAGGAAAAACTAAACCAGCTCTTAGTTTTATTTTCCTAGAAAAATCAGTATCAGGATTAAAAAGAGGATACTTATCTGAACCTTCCTCTAACTCATCTGACTCCAGATCATCTTCATGTTCCTCTTCATTCACATCAGCAGGTTCAGGTTTGTTTGAACCATCATTTTCATTATTTGTTGCATCAAATGTCCTGTTAACTTCCTCAAGGACAGTCTCTCCTACATTCATAGTGAATAAAATCATCACCAACATCACCCTCAATGTCATCATCCTCAAGATCTAGGTCTGAATGGGGCTGCTCTTCATAAGTTAACTCATCCTCATCAATGAATAGGGCTCTCTTAGCCCCAAAACCAGATACCTTACTTTTTCCCTTATTACTTGTGGTTGTCTTAGCCCTCTCACTAACAGGTGTATCTACCTGTGTTTGTTGAATTGGTGGATCTACTTGTGAAAGTGGAATATGTGGATCTACTGGATCTACTGGATCTACTTGTGTAGGTTGGGGTTGAGATGGTGTTTGAGATGGAGGTACTATTACATTCTTTCTTGGAGAAGGTCCTCTTCTTGTTCAGTGTTTTTTTCTTGGAGTCACAGATGGTTGGGAAGGTGGTGGTGGTGGAGGAGGAGGAGGAGGAGGTGTTTGTTTTTTCTTAGGGGTGGCTGAATTGGAGGCTTCAGCTGCCTTCCTTTTCACAGGAAGCTTCTGTCTTCTTGCAGGTGGTGGAGGTGGTTTTTGAGAACTTGTCTTTGGTCTCTTAGAACAAGGTTTATAAAGAGGTGATTGTGAGTAGTCAACAGCAATTGGTTTGATGTTAAGTACATCTAGTAATACCTCAATATCAGGTTCCTTTTGTGGTCTCCTAGAAGAATCTAATGAGGTCCCCTTCCCAACATTAGGCTCCACCACATTTGCTGTACTTGATGTGGTCCCCTTCCCAGGATTCCCTCCCACTACATACAAATCTACAAATCCTTTGGCATCAGTACTTTTAAAAGCTTCAAATACATCATCATTGTCCTTAAGCCTTTTCCTACCCTTATCTAACTTCATACCTTTCTCCTTAAACCATAATTGAAAGGAACCCTTAAAATTCAATGACTTTCTAACCTCTGCATAACATTTTTCAACCCTAAAATCACCTATCCCAATTTCAATACCTTCATGAGTAGAACCATTAACATAAAGGACCTCATTTTGTTCATTAACAAATTGACCACCATAAAAAACCCTTAGCTTCACACAGTTATACAACTGAATATAGAGAAAAAAAAATTTCAACCAAAATTCAAAAACAAAACCCTAAAATACAAAGCTTTTGAAACAAGACAATTCACGTAAATTGATAAAGCAACAGCAAAACCTAAAGAAAAGAGAATGAAAGAAGAAGTTACCTTCAATGGAGGTTGTTGACAGTGAACAGTTGTAGGATGAAGGAAGTTATTGCGATTTTTGGAAGGTTTTGGGCGGTAAATCAGTAAAAAAGTTGAAGGTAGTTGGGGGTTGGGTTAGGGGTTTAACTATAGTTACAAGGTTTTTTTTTTTAATTTTGGTCAACGGTCATAAGCTTAGGTCAAAGGTAAGAAAAGGGTAAAAAGCGGTCATTTAGTGGAGCTGGGGCAAGTTGGCTGTTTCGAGGTCACTTTTTATAATTTGATGGTTGTTGTTGAGGATAAACGAAGTTCGCGGCTGTTTAAATGAAAATGAGTAAAGTTGGTGGCTGTTGTTGGGGATTGTTCCTAATCATAATAAGGAAAAATTGCCCAGAATAATCCAATCTTTCATCGATTTTCCTATAATAATCCTAACTTTTTATTAACCAAAAATAATCCCAACTATAGAATACTAGTATATATGCCCGTTCAATGCACGGATATGTAAGTGTGTAAATACATAAAAATAAAATACATTAATAAATATAAACTAATAATAACAATGTGATTGTGATAAATGTTAAAAGTGAAGATATTAAATATTTACAATTGTTCAACTCAATCGAAAACATTAAAACAACACCTTACTTAGTTTATTTAGTTAGCTAAATATAAATAGAAGTGAATAGGTTGTTAATGTTTTTATTTTCTTAAAAATATTTACATTAAATGCGTAAATAGGAAACTAATTAGGTAAATATATTCATTATAATAAAATTATTTGATTATTGTAACTTTTTTAGACACACGTGCTATAGTAATTTTATATCTTTAAATATGTACTAAAAAGCAAATCTATATTTTATTGAATTAGGTCCATATAACATAGCTAATTAATTAATGCAATTTCAGAGTATTGTATGATATTATATGATTTGACCTTTAAAAATTATTTCATTTGTTAAAGCTCTACAAAATCGACATTTGCAATTTTCCAAATCTTTTATAGTATTGAATGATTGTAAGATTTGATCTAATAAAAATCTTTTTGAAAACTTACCTTTAATGCTTAAAATCATAATTAATGTAAAACTCTATAAAATCGCCATGTGAAATTTTCCAGTTCTTTTATAGTATTGTATGATATGATGTTTGCTAACAATGCACTCGGGTGACTTTTAACCTGTATAGCAGGTAATTTTGGAAAAAAACAGAAACATCTAAAAATTAAACTTTTTTTTCGTAAAATTACTCTCCTTATCAATAGAATCATTATCACCATCATCCACACACTAATTCTCCCCAACTATCTCTTTCTCTTCTTGCTATATAAAAAATTGAAACCCAATTAGCTAAATTTCATAGAAAATGGCGTCTCAATTTCAGTTTTTATGAGGTAAATCAATTATTTTGTCCCACACTTATAAATGTCAGCATTTTTTTTACAGGTCAAAATTTCTACTGAAATTCAGAAATTTTTTTTGATAATCACCCAAAAAATACTAGAAAGAGTGAATCAGATGTTAAGCTTTTGTGTTTTAATAAATAGGAAGTGTTAGTATGTTTCCTGTAGAACAAAACTAATTGGGAAAAGAGTTTTTAAAAGTTGGGTTTTTTTAATGGAGAAAGTTAAAAAATCTGGTTTTATTGGAAGAGAGATGAAGATAATGGGAGAGGTAGAAGACAATATGCAATTGTTAAATTGAGACCTTCTGCAACCGGTTAAAAAAATATAAACAACACTATAGGATACATGACAATATACTAGGGATTGTTTATGGTTAATTAATAATTGGGATTATTGTAGGAAAATCGAAAAAGATTGGATTATTGTAGGTAATTTTCCCTAATAATAATAATAATAATAATAATAATAATAATAATAATAATAATAATAATAATAATAATAATATTAATAAGGAAAGCTTCAGTTGCTTGGGAGAAAATGGTCCTTCCTCACGATAAAGGGGGTTGAACTTGCGGGACATGTAGAAATGGAACAAAGCAGCTCTTATGAAATACCTCTGGAATCTGGTCCAGACCAAAGAAAAGTTATGGGCGAAGTGGGTGCACAGTTACTACCTAAAAAACAGAGATATCACAAGTGTGGAGGTGTCTATTCATGCTTCATGGAGTTTCAAGAAAATTCTCAATCAGAGAAATTTGGTAGCTGTTGGCCTATTTGAGTTTTGATGATGACTTAACAAATTATAAACAAACAAAATATTTGTAGAGATTGTTTTGTAGGTTAAATATCCGATTATTGTAATCGTCGATGATACCTAAGGATTAGTCATTGGGAATCGTACAAGTCAAAGTCAAAGTCAACAAAGTCAAAGTCAGTAGAGAAGGTCAATGAGGAAGTCTAGAGTAGAATCCAAGTCTACTGTTCCTGATATTGATAAACTGATGAATGTTGCAGATAGAGACAGTATGTTGTTCCTCCAGAATCCGGTCAGAGGAGAAGTCAACAAAATTATTTAGAAAAAAATCTTAAGTTAATTTTTTCTATATTTTAGTTTTGTTGTACGGTTAATAAACAAGAAAGCACAAGGAATTAATCTAAGAATTAAAATAACTAACTCATAAAAAGTCTCTTGAAAATGACTATTTTTAGCTAGAGTCAAAGATTGACTTTGAATAACCACCAAGGTAGTTATTCACATTCTCACGGTCAATGCCCACTAATCCCTTGTCTTTAGATAATGGGTTTATGGCATAACTTGTTCTAAAATGATTATAAAAGCATTTTTCTAACCGGCACAAACATTTGGTGATCAACATTGAGAGAAAAATTTCCGAAAAATTTTGTGCCCAATTTCGTGAGATTCAAGAATCAAGAAAAGGAAATATTGAGTGTACTAAACCGAAAATTTAATTCCAAAATATTTCCTTGTGCTATCTTTGTTTGTTCATCCAATTAGAGAATTTATTTTGTATGGGTTTTTGAGAGAATTTTGTAATTAGACTTGGGTAAGTCTAAGGGGGAAGTGAGAAAGAGAAGAGAGAAAGAGAAGGAGAATCGAGAGAAGGAACAAGAAAGAAATCGAGAAAAAGAAGAGAAGGAGAAGGAGAAATATATTTTATGTAATAGAGAATTAAATTACATAAAATAATAGAGAATCGAAATCCCTAGAGGGTCGTGGTTCTTGTTCCCACGTTAAATTCTTTGTGTTCTTTAAAGTTTTCTTTTATTACGTTTTGAGTATTTTCTTTATTCAAATTCCGCAAGAAAAGGGCGAAAATACTCTAAAGAGAACGAGTAACAATTCACCCCCCCTCTTGTTACACTTCATTGTCTCTATACGTTTCTACAGTAGCACAACTTGGCGGATGGAATTCCCTTCTTCATAAAGGCAAATTCTCTATCAGTAGAGCCTACAACACTTACATCGAAGATATTACCAATGTTAGCTGGAGAAACCTCACGAAGAGAAACCTGGCTTCCCCCAGCGCCATTCTTATCACCTGGCTAGCAATCCAAAACAGACTTGCAACAAAGGATCGCATCAGCAAATGGATGGAGGATTGTGATGTAGTTTGCGTCTTTTGCCACCAAGAGGAATCGATGTCCCACCTGCTGTTTGATTGCCCAAATGCTCATCAGATTAGGAGATTGGTTTTTGCAGGGCTTAATTTTCACAACATGGGCAATATCCAAGAAGAAATTGCTCTCATGCAATGGCTGAATGCTAAGAAGACTGACCGAGCAAAGATCGTTGTGATGCTATGGATGAAGATGATCTATGGAATTTGGAAACAGCGAAATTTTATTATTTTTGATAATCACTTTTATAACCCCAACCAGATAGCTAGAGAGATTATTTTTAGAGTATCTTCTAGATGTACAGATAGAATGAGAGAGCATCTTATCATGTAGTAGTGCCTGGTTGGACCTCAGTCTATTAAGGTGTTTTTGCTTAGCCCTGAGTTAATTTTCTGGACCTTGTTTTGTTTTTGGTCTTCTCAGTATATATATTATACTAATTTGCCAATAATAATAATAATAATAATAATAATAATAATAATAATAATAATAATAATAATAATAATAATAATAATAATAACAATAATAATAATAATAATAATAATAATAATAATAATAATAATAATAATAATAATAATAATAATAATAATAATAATAATAATAATGAAAACGTATCAAAAGATAACCTAATAATTTTTTTTAATAAACGGTCAACTTAACACCAACCGTTACTTGCTCTAGGTTTGTGATGGATGATGTTCTTATGTTGTGTTTGTATTGGATTATGTGTGAACTATTTTATGGATGATGTTTTTAGAGTTATATATTATGTTGTCTTTATATTGGATAATTATGTTGTGTTCTTGGTACTTTTTTGAAAAGAAAATTTTTATTAGGTACTTTTTTAAAAAGAAAATATTTATTAGGTACTTTTTAAAAATAGGCAAAAAAAAGATAACGGAAAAGTTAACACCAGCCGTTAGTTGGTACTCTTTTGAACAAAAAAAATTTTTGTTAGGTATTTTTTGGAAAATTTTTTTTATTATGTACTCCCTTCGGCCTTTTTTGTTTGTCCTACTTACTATAACGGGTAGTTTTAATAGTTTGTCCCATTTCTATTTTAGGAAAGTTTTGATTCTCTTTTTCTTACCTCTCTCTTCATTTTGCCCGTTATTTTTGAGAATCTCTTATGCCCTCATTATGACTCATCTTGGTTTAAGAGTTTCTTTCTCTTTTCACTCTCTCTCTTCTGAAACGACATTTTCGTTTCATTTTGCAAGCTTTGCCCCCTGATATTCCTTGATTTCGTTTCCTTTAATTGGACTAAAATATAGATCGTTTTATTCTCTACAATTTGAGGTAAGTTTCGTTATTTTTGGTGGTGGTCTTCAAAAACGTCCCCTGTTCATTTGTCTTCTTTGACGGTTTTTCTGGGTTTCAAATGGCTTGTAAATCATCTTCATCTTCATTCTCAATTCCTAGTTATTTATATAAAGGTCTTTGTGAATATGGTGAGTTATGTTCATGTTCAATCCATGGCCTCTCCCATTCATATTCCAATGAGATACTCAGATGGTCCAAAAAAGAGCTTGAGGCTTATCAAAAAGTACTTGAAGACGATGCTTGTTCGAAATTGCGTGGTGAGCCAACTGTAAAAATAAAATTTGTTTTTGATTCTCCTACTAAATCGCCTCCTAAAACTCCTCCTGTTGAAGATGATGAACATAAGGAGGTCCCTGACACTCCTGAAGAAGTACTCACTGCTAGGGCAAAAGAAAACCCTAAAAATCGCCATCGTTGATTATAAGAAATCTTTGTTTAAGTTTATGTTTATTTTCGTTTTTTTTTTAGTTGAGACAAAAAGAGATTTTGGGTTTTTAGGTTGTAAATGATCATTTTGGGTGACTTCTGGATTTTTATGTTGCTGGTACATTTTTAGGATTTTTTTTTGGTTGATGATAATGTTTGTTGATGATGATGATTTGTTAATACATGCGTTTTGTTTTGTGTAAGAACTGATTTAGGGTTTTGTTTTGATCATGTTCTGATTTAGGGTTTTGTTTTGTTCATGTTCTGATTTAGGGTTCTGTTTTGTTCATGTTCTGATTTAGAGTTTTGTTTTGTTCATGTTCTGATTTAGGGTTTTGTTTTGTTCATGTTCTGCTTTATGGTTCTGTTTTGTTCATGTTCAGATTTAGCATTCTGTTTTGTTCATGTTCTGATTATGGGTTCTGATATGTTCATGTTCTGATTTAGGGTTCTGTTTTGTTCATGTTCTGATTTAGAGTTCTGTTTTGTTCATGTTTTGATTTTGGTGAATAATGATACCCCAATGATGATTTTAAAAAGTCTGAAAAGTTTGGTTTTAAGATTTTAAGTGAGTAGCTTTTGTTATAAACTTTTGAAGTCATTGTGTTTTATGCATGTTTAATGTATTTCATTTTAAATGATGAGCAAACACATTCTGAGAGGTCTTACAACCTCTATGATGAAACAGGGGGCATTTTCTTAACTAGATTTAAAAAAAATGATTCATTACTTCTAATGTAAATAAACCTTTGATTACATTTGTTTTTTCATATATATATATATATATATACATATATATATATATATATATATATATATATATATATATATATATATATATATATATATACATATATGTATATATATATATATATATATATATATATATATATATATATATATATATATATATATATATATATATATATATATATATATATATATATATAATCAAATTATCAAATCAAAGAGATTTACGGAGAGAAGGGCTCTGAGGGGAATGGGCGAGTAGCCGTTCGTTTCAGACACCCATCAGCTTTCCGGCACCGGCAAAGGTAATTATGCGTGGTGGACGTGGGTCTCGAGGTGGGAGAGGGCGAGGGAGAGGTGAAGAGTTAAGGGACCTCAGTACCATTACTAGGAGTGGAGCTGAGAAATTGGGAATTAGGGATGAGCAGCAAGGTATGGCGGTGATGAATTCCGGCCAAAAGTCAGGTGAGGAGGACAGCTGTGTGTCAGAGATACCACTAAGTGCAGGCCTTGATACTCAGAAAGAACAATTACAAAGTGAAGCAACAGCAGCGAACGTGCATAGCGAGAGGATTGTTTGAACAGAAAGTACTGATTTTGATGCCATGGAGGAATTGGTTCATATAAAGGAGAAATTGGAATCCTTGCAACAGAAATTAAGAAGTTCCAGCCCTGAAAATAGCAAGGAGAAGCAGGCTGTGCTAGGAGTAGAAGAATTTCCAGCACTTAATCCGACCCAAGCAAATGTCTGGAGTAAGTCAACCCTCCAATTGAGCTCATGGAAAGACAAGGTTACCAAACCGAACACTCCGCTAGGTATGACCCTCAAATTTGTTCCACCTGTGCTTGAAAATGGTAGTCAAGTAGTTCAAATAGAGTCCCATGATGCTGTTGATTTAATTAAACTGTGGGAACGTGCTGTGGTTTTGTATGTTGTTGGGTGGAATGTTAATGTGGACATTATTAGAGGATTCATTAGGAAACATTGGTCATATGTTAGTATGCCTATTATTCATAAACATGAGGAAGGGTTCTTTATTTTGAGGTTTAACACTGAGGAAGATTGTGATGTGGTGTTGCAAGGAGGACCTTATTTCCTAAATCGGGCACCTATGATAGTGAAGAAATGGAGTACTACATTTGATTTCAGGGAAGAAATTATGCGAGTTATTCCGGTATGGGTTAGGCTCCCAAACCTACCACTTCATTGTTGGGGGGAGGATACACTAAGCCGTATTGTAAGTGCCATTGGAGTCCCACGTCTAGCTGACGAATGCACGGCCAAACAACTGAAAGTTTCATATGCTAGAGTTCTTGTAGAAGTAGACATTACTCAAGAGTTTGTGAAGGAGATTAGAGTGCGTGATAAATTGGGGAAAGAGTTCATCCAAAAAGCCATTCCAGAGTGGAAACCATTCTTTTGTAGGAAGTGTAACAAAATGGGACATGATTGTAGTTTAGAGCCCAAGGGTCCCCATGCTCAGGTTACTCTAAAAGGAAGTGAAGAAAGCACCTTGAAGGGAAACAAAAAAATGTGGATTCCCTCTTCAATTGCAAATCTAATGAAAGGGATCACAAACGTCTCGGAGCTACGGACCAAACTAGATGCAACTAGTGAGGAGGGGGAGACAAGTGTGACAGTGAGCAAGGGTGCTACTGCCAGCAGCCTTGATGCCAATGCAACAGATGGTCTTCAAGGTAGATTTGTGACTACCAATCAGCAAGAACAGGATGGTATTGAGGGTGGCAGCAAGTGCATATCAGAAGCAGCAACAGGGGCGAGTCCTTATCACAGTAGATCAGATTCTGATAGGGGTATTGAATGTGCACACAGGCAGCAGGTTCATGGGGTCTTGAAGCAACAGTTTGACAGCAGGTCTGAACCCGACAGTGAGGCTGATTCTGACCAGGGACAGCAAGCTGATTGTGCCTCGACGCAGCACTGTGATGACATGGAAGGGGGGTGGACTCCGGTGCCTTTCAATAAAACTGCACGGAGAGGGCATAAACAACATAGTGCAAGCATAACTGAGGCACAAAGAGGAGAAACAGGAACACATGAGGAGAATGAAAGACATAGGGGCGGGAACCCTCAAATTCCCTCCCAAAAATGATAATCGTGTCTTGGAATGTGCGGGGCATGAATAGCCCCCACAAGGTTAAGGAAATTAGAGATTTCCTTGATAGTAAAAATGTGAGTATAGTTGGTTTGTTGGAAACAAAAATTAAAGCCCCGAATGCAGAGAAAATCCAAAAGAAATTAGGCCACAGGTGGCGATGGCTTACGAACTATAGCCATCATGAAAAAGGGAGAATATGGGTTGGATGGCGGCAAGATAAATGCAAGGTAGAGCAGTATGATTCGCACATGCAGTTCATAAATGTTAAGATTACTCCGGTGAACTCAGACATTAGCTTCTACGTGGTGTTTGTTTATGGTCTTCACAATGTCAGGGATAGGCGGGATCTTTGGAAGGGCTTGGAAGGTATGAACAACAATGATGCGTGCTTATTCATTGGTGACTTTAATGCTATTTACAGGGATGATCACAGGAAGAATGGGACGCAGGTGACTACCTACGAAACTGTTGACATGCAGACTTGGATGAACCAGTGGGATCTCCACCCCATTCCTGAGCGAGGGCATAGTTTCTCCTGGTCCAACAGAGAAGAGGGGGAAAACCGGATTCTCACTAAGATAGATCATGCTATTGGAAACCTACACTGGGTAAATTCCTATAGCCACGTGAATGTCCTATATGATAACCCGAATACTACAGACCATTCGCCTTTGATAGTAAGTCTCAATGAGTATGATCATAACTTGAAAAGACCTTTCCGTTTTTTCAACTACCTTTGCGACCATCATGATTTCCTAAAGGTAGTGGAGCACGCGTGGAAGCTTGAAGTCAAAGGGAACGGGTTACAGCGGTTGTGGTACAAAATGAAGAATGTCAAAAGAAGGCTGAAACAGTTGCACAACACAGAGTTTGCTGGGATCAGAAACAGGATTACCCAGTGGGAGGAGAATCTTCATAGAATCCATACTAGGATGCAAGACAACCCCACAGATGAAGCGCTTCACAATCAGGAAAAGGATGCTTCTTTCAATGTTAGAAAATGGAGGAAAATTGAGGAAAAGGCATTGCACCAGAAAGCTAGGATAAATTGGCTCAGACACGGTGATGACAGCTC
Organism: Amaranthus palmeri; assembly: GCA_019776075.1. Lineage (NCBI taxonomy): Eukaryota > Viridiplantae > Streptophyta > Magnoliopsida > Caryophyllales > Amaranthaceae > Amaranthus > Amaranthus palmeri. The sequence continues at coordinate 30,531 of JAAKBH010001547.1, forward strand.
CGCTTTTTTTCACGCTTCCATTAAAGAGAGAAGAGCCGCAAACAGCATTAATGAGATCCAGGACAAAGATGGAAATTGGCTAAATAAATCTCACGAGATCAACACAGAAATTCTTCAATTCTATCATAACCTTCAAGGCACTGCAAATCCTAACCTTGAGGTGATTGATAGACCCAGCATGAGAGCGGGCCCTCAGATAGACAATCAGAATAGTCAAGAGCTTATTCCTGATGTGACAGATGAGGAGATTAAAGAAGCTATTTTTGGGATGAATGACAACAAAGCTCCGGGGATTGATGGGTTTAATGCTTGTTTCTTTAAGAGAACGTGGAGTATCATCAAAGAAGACTTCACAAATGCAATTAAAAGCTTCTTCAGCACCAAGTCTATCTTCACTCCTTACAATTGCACTTCCGTTACGTTGATCCCTAAATCCTCCAACCCTAATAGAGTGGGGGATTTCAGGCCTATTGCTTGTTGTACGGTAGTTTACAAGGTCATCTCAAGAATTCTGGCAGGGAGACTTCAGAAAGTGATGGCGAGGGTTATTGATCAAGCTCAATCGGGGTTCATCCCAGGTAGGCAGTTGGCAGACAACATCCTCCTTGCAGCTGAGCTCATCAAGGGGTATACTAGGAAAAACAACAGCCCTAGATGCATGATCAAAATGCTCCGCAAAGCTTACGATTCGGTTAGCTGGGACTTCTTGTACTCTGTTATGAATGAAATGGGGTTTCCTCCGACTTTCGTGGATTGGATCAAGATTTGTGTCTCCACCGTCTCTTTCTCCATCCTAGTCAACGGGAGCCCTCAAAAGCCGTTTAATGCTAAGAAGGGCCTGCGCCAAGGGGATCCCCTTTCCCCATATTTGTTTGCTATAGCTATGGAATATTTGTCCAGACTCATGAAGCAGCAGAATGAAGGCCCAAATTTCCACTTCCACCCTAGATGCAAGCGAGTGCACATCACTCACCTTCTTTTCGCAGATGACCTCCTTTTATTCTGTAGAGCAGATATTCCCTCAGCCCAAACGATCATGAGCACGTTCCAAAAGTTCTCCAGAGCCTCGGGGCTCGAGGCGAATAATAGTAAGAGCAGTGTTTACATTGCAGGAGTGGATAACCAGATCAAAGAGAGGATTCTTCAGAAATTACAGATGATGGAAGGCACTTTTCCTTTTCGCTATCTGGGGGTCCCTCTCCATTCAAAGAAGCTAAACACTCGAGATTGCAAGCCCCTAGTAGATAAAATTGTCGGGAGAATTAACTACTGGTCCTCGCGCCTTCTGTCTTACGCAGGGAGAGTTCAATTGGTCCGTAGTGTCATTGGAGGCATGCACAACTTTTGGTCCCAAATATTCTGTCTTCCGAAAAAGGTGATCACTATGGTGGAGTCTATCTGTAGATCGTTTATTTGGACAGGGAAAGAGGGTCTATCTAGAAAGGCAGCTGTGTCCTGGCACCAAATGGGGTTACCGTTCTTAAAAGGGGGCCTAAATCGGAGGGACATGTACACTTGGAACAGGGCCGCGATTCTAAAGCATCTGTGGAATATAGCGAGCAACAAAGAGAATTTGTGGGTGAAATGGGTTCATAGTTACTATGTGAAAGATCAGGAGATCAATGACCTGAACCCCTCAATCCATGCTTCATGGGGATTTAAGAAGATCATCAAGCAAAGGGAACTCCTAGAAAAACTTGGCGGATGGGACAAGGTTACCACTGGAGACGCCTACCACATCGGGAAAGCGTATGATTTGCTGATTGCGGATATTCCAAAGGTCACCTGGGGTAACATCATGGTAAAAAACATAGCTAGTCCGAGTGCTCGGTTCATCACTTGGTTGGCAATCCAAAACAGGTTGGCTACGAAAGACAGGATTGGGAAATGGGTGGATATCTCAGATGATTCTTGCGTTTTGTGCAATGGGGCGAGGGAAACTAGTCAGCACCTGTTTTTCGACTGCTCGAATGCAAAGATAATCAGAGCCAACGTTTTCAGCTTCCTCAGGTGGAGTCTAGATGACACTTCTTTCCATTCAGAGATTCAGAGCATGAGCAAAATAAACAAAAAGAAGACTGATCGTGCTAAGCTCATAGTTGGAATTTGGACCGAAATGATTTATAACATCTGGATGCAGCGCAACAGGAAGATTTTTGATAACCACTCCTTAAGTCTTAAGGAGGTTATAGATTGTATAGTTTTTAGATTAGCTGGAAGGGCAAATAGTAGAATGAACGCTATGCTTGTATCTAAGTAGGTAGTTTTTGTGTTTTTGGGCTGGCTCTCTCTGTTTTTGTATAGAGAGCTGGTGTTTTTGGGTGGCTCCGGGGGAGTTAATTTCCCGCCTGAGCGTCTGTATTCTTTTGTCCTTTTGGGTATATAATACAACTTACTTGACAAAAAAAAAAAACATTTGTTTTTTCAAAATGTTGCTCCTTACTTTCTTAAATCAAAGCTTTAATGATGCTTTTACAAAACAATAACTGAGGGGTTGAGTTCTAATTTCAAAACATAAAAACCAATCAACCTTGAGTCTCTTCTAGTACTTGATCATAAGCTTCTTGCATTATGTTTGATGATTGTGCCACTTCTTCATTCTCATTTTGTGTTTGGGAAGCTTGAGGATTCATTGAAGGATTCACAAACGCAACCGATTCCCTAACTAGTTGCGTTGGAATCCTTACTTGAATTCTTAACCGCCCATTATCTTCTTCAACTTTCTTCCCCAAATGTGGTTGTACATAATCATTATTTCCCTTCACTTTAAGGATTTCATTCAAGTGATGTTGCAATGAAATCCAAACATTTGTCAACGTCTTCGGATGAAGTTCTTCATAAGCATCTTCCACCGCACCAATCAACTCATTCATATTCTTAGGCATCTTTTTATGCATCAACGATTGAATGCTTCTAAAAAACCCCAAGTCCAATATATTACAATCCGGACTATTGGGTGGTTGTTGTGTTAATATGAATGTAAGCCCTCCTTGTACATTGTGTTGTTGCCAAACCGGATCGTCTTGTGTAATGTGTACTCTTGCGTTGTCTTGTTGTATGAAAATGATCGATGGACCTTCTCTTGGCCACTTTCTAAGTATGGCCGGAATAAGATTTTGTATTAGCATGTTTCTATATACCTCTTGTGTGACGGATTCGGTTGGCTTTATTTCTATTGCTCCCCTTGGCCTATTTTTTGACTCTCTTTGGGCAGTCACCCTATTTATGAAGGGAAAAATTCCAATTTTCCCATCAAAAACACATTGCCCATGTGTTTTCCATCTAGGCCTAGCAACCGCCCCTAAGAACATGGCCTTCGGTATGAATTTTGATGATTTTGCTGCCCTATAGGGGATTTTTTCCTTGTGTGCAAGGTAGACTCTTTGAGTTTTTTTGGTTAAATAAAACCATTTTTCATCCACATGAATAAAATCAAACATACCCTTGTATATTGGATGCCTTTGAATGCTATCCTCTTGAATGAGACTCAATATCCACTCCACCCTTCTAACCTTATTAGCATCGGTTAGACAAGGGTGAAGAGGATTTGAATGTGCTTTGATTTCTCCTCTTTTGATTAACCTCCATACGGTCGATGGTGCCAAGTCTAGGCATTGTGCCACATCCCGTATACAAGTTCTTTCCCCCATCGATCTAGACTCAAGAACATTAGGAGGAACAACACGTTTCCTCCCACAATTCTTGAACTTAGACTCAACCATATATGGCTTGTTTGGTTCCTTAGATTGCATTGCCCTATGCCATAATCGCCTTATTGCTCTATGATGATAACCGTACTTTTGACCGATCCTTTGGAATGTTCCATGTGGTAACTTCTCGTTTGTGTGTAATGAAAGCAACTCTTCAAAAATAAGATGTCGCATTTCATTTGTTAACCTTGGATTATGTACTTGTTCTTGTGCCCCCTGTTGCTCTACAATGTTTTGTTGTGGTTCATCTTCGGATTCCGAACTTGAATGAGGATCGTATTGAGTTGATCCAAAGTACCATGCCCCCTCGATCTCGTCTTCACTTCCTGAGGCCATTTGCTAGCCAATGATGGGTAATTAAAGTGAAGCTACTGTATGGTGATGCTACTGTTTTTGGCTACTGAAGTTCTGTTTTTTGGCTACTGAGGTTCTGTTTTTGGCTACTGAGGTTCTGTTTTTGGCTACTGAACTTCTGTTTTTGGCTACTGTATGGTGATGCTACTGTTTTTGGCTACTAAACTTCTGTTTTTGGCTACTGAAGTTCTGTTTTGTGAAGCTGATGAAGTATATGAACTGAAATTCTGGTTTGTGCCAAGTCTACTGTGAAGCTACTGTTTTTTTTTTTTTTTGGGATGAATTTCAGTAACTGAAATTATGTTTTTATAGTGGTTTAAGATCAATTTTAGATTAGAATTTGTATAGTCATGCAATTGTAATCCTTGATTATTTTGTTAATCCATGTCAATTGTAAATGCCCAATGGATGTTTGGGTATCAAAATTCTGATTTTGTGTAATTCCCTCCCTAATTTGGGAAGGAAATTTCTGTTATTTTTGGATTCCCTCCAAAACTTTCCTTAAATGGAAAGTTGCAACCAAAACAGAATTCTGTTTTTGGCTCTTGTACGGTTCTCTCTCTATGGCAATAATGACAGTTTTTTTTTGTTTTCTTTTTCTTTATCTCTAATTATTTTATAATTTCTCTCTCATAATACCAATACAATCATTAAATTATTCCACTATCTTAATAAAATAATACCCAAGATTCCCACTATCTAATAAAATATTACCCAAGATTCCCACTTTCTTAATAAGTGTGAAATCCTCAAATAGGACTAACAAAAAAGGTCGGAGGGAGTACTTTTTTGAAAAAAAAAAGTTACTTTTTGACATTTTTTCCTTTCATAAATAAAATTGAAAAGATTTTATAAATAATTGAAGAAAAGAAATAAAATACATAATTTTCTAAGACATTAAATAATAGTAAAGTCAAAGATATAATTATAAGTTTTAATAACAATAACATCATCATTGAGTTCTAAAGGGAAAACTTTTGTTGAAGTTGTGACACGTAAAAAATTTTAAAAAATGATAACATCCGTGTTTTGTTTTATTAATAGTTATAGATATAGATTATAGATAGGATGAAAGAAGGAAATAATTGGGAAGAAGATGAATGAAAGAAGATGGATGGTTGAAGATTGATAAAGATGGATGAAGAAAAAGACAAGGGCAAAAAAGAAAATTTCCCAAATTACAAAAAATAAAATTTTTTTTATTCATAATGTATGGTAGCTTGATTTCTAAAAGTACAATTCTATATTTGTGGAACGCTATTTTTTTATACTTTGCTAGCACGGCCTTTTGCAAAAGTTTGTGTCTACCATGTACACTATTTATATTTATTTATATATATCTTATAATCTTAAACGAGCTCATTATATAACCTTAAAGGAATAAATCATAATCTTAAAGTGGTCAATTCTAACCTATAAGTAATAAGCTATAAATGATCAGTTGTAACTTGTAACTTTTAAAACGCATCACTTTCGATTGAGTATAAGTAGTTAAAAGCAGAATTGACAATTTGCAATGAATTAGTACATGAGATGAGAGCTTAGTTGCTCAAAAAATGAAGGGAGGAAGTGCACATTTGACCACAACCAAAATTATGGGTCACTACAGCATCAACAAATTCTGGCAAAACTCATAAACAAACAATTTTCATTATTCTGTACAATATTTCTTCTAAGGATTTTGCAAATCTGAGCCTTTTGAGATTCCGATCACCCGTTGTCTATTCAATAGAAGGCTTGTCGTTTCATCTACTATGTTATTCGCAGCAGATGTTTACCCGCTGCCGCAGCTAAACACTTAGAAACACGTCGAAACTTCCAAAAACAATCATCTGCATCTTAAACCGCACCACCGAGCCACAGCAGATTCATTTCGGGTATGTTATTCGCAAAACACAAATCTCAACAAAATGATAGTTTTTTCTTGGGTAGTTAAGATGAATGACCCTATGAGACAGGCTGTCATGGCCCGAGGGTCAACTCCGCTCACATTTGTAGAATGGACCTCTTCGATTGGAGGAAAGCCAAGCCCTACCACCAAGAATGATACCCGGGTCTTGCATCTCAAGAAAGCACTATTGAGCAGCTGATGAAACGATAAGGTCTTCTCAAGTTTTCGCAAATGTTTTGATCAACTGCCAGTTTGAATGTGACTTTCACAATTCCGAGCTTCTCAAAATTCAGCGATAGCACACCATCATCCATCAGCAACACCCGGCTATAGGAAGGAATGTATCTCTTCTAGGCGAAATGGGCGAGCAGCTCAAATCGTCACTTGTTATGTGATGGTACATCTTCTGTAAATAGAATACCATATAACACTGACAAGCTCTCACCGTTGCTTCATCTACTTCCAGTATCCATGCGTCATCACATTTATACCACTGATTATGCAAACGCAAAAAAGTTACGTAGTGCCCGGATTCAAGCATCCCTGAATGTGTCACTACTGCAAAAATCTCATATTCTGTGACTAAATCGGCTTCATCATCTTCAAAGGAAAACATTCTATTTCCATGCCTGCCTCTTACTACTGTTGAAGACAAATATGGATTCATGTCCAAAGAAAAGGGGAACTGTAGGTATTGGTCTATCTTTCTGGACACTTTCCGAACATGAGAGTGCTCAAACCTTTTAATATGCAGGCATAACACCAACGGAAGCTGTCTGAATGACATTTGTTTCGATGATTCTTGCCTTTCTTGACAATTTTCACAATAGAGCTTTTGATCAGATCCCAGTTTCTCGGACCTTGTGAAATGACCCAGGCAACTTGAAAGGGTTGCGATGTTGATGCTTCCGCTCACCTGGCTTGTTTGGCCATCCAAGTCAAGAGAGATATCCATGCAAGGATCATAGGTGGTTGATGTGGACCCACATACTGTACAAGATAAATCTGAGCGCAAAAGGCCGGAAAAAACTCGATGGGCGATGCACTCACAGTCTCTTACATCTGTGTCAAAAAAAGTTTACAGTTAAAGATAGATATTTATCCGAAAATTGGTGCACCTACCCCATAAAATTACACATGATTTAAACTTCATAAAACTCGACCGTTAATTTAGCAAAATATGTTGATTTGAAGCAATTTTTTTCTAATTGATTGAAGATATAAAAACCCAACAAGTAACCTTTTTGCGGAACATAGGAAACAAATTATTCTTCAATTGATCTTATAGTTCAAGCACATACAACACACATAGCACTATCGGCATTATTTCGGATGAAGTTTTAGCAACGGAAGTACTTTTCTAAGCTTTCCCAATTTTCAAAGTAGATAAACAGATGTTAGTGTCATATGCTACTAGATAAATATTCCATGCACAATCAGATGAAAATTCCAAGTATTTATTTATATAACAATAAAGCATAACAATTTCTTTGAAAACTAGCAACATCACAAAACCAACTGAAAAATCTCCAAGCATATTCCCCTGTATAAGGTTTGCTTTGGGCCCTCCAATCCCCCCCCCCCCCCCCCCTAGATACTTCAAAAAATTAATTGTTTCAAAACTTGGGCCAAAAGCAAAACGTATGTGCCTCAAAAAACGGTAGAAGAGATAAATGTTTTTCGAAACAAATCCATACGAAATGATTTCGAAGAAAAATTCAGTAGCTCAAACTTATACTACAGACTTAATTATGTTCTTGCGTAACGATTACAAATAAAAGCACGATCACTTGCAAATTCCAAATTCCATATTAACACTAACACCCACCTCCAGTAAGCTTCAAGTTTTTGGATTCTTTCTCATGTAATTGGTCAAGAATTGATATAAAGAATTCATGGGCATCCTGCTGCTCATATGTTGCATGATTTTCTGAGTGCAACCACCAACTGTGAAAACAAAAAAGATTCTTTATCTCAAATGCAATCAATAAAGATGCCAATACAACCAAAACACCATAAAATATACAAATTTTGTTCAACACATACACAACATAAACCATATATACCCCAATTCCAAACAATGTCACTCGCACAACGGCACAAGTTGAGTAGCCTTTAGAAGGGTACATGTCGAAGCCTCAAAAAATCGTTTTTTTTCCATTCGAAAGGAAAAGCAAAGTATCCTATCCCGACAAGTAATATCATGAGAAATGAAGAGTATGAGTAAATACATTCTAAAGAAAGTCATAATCAATATACAAAAAATTTCTCCAAACTATATTACATTCATTACAACACCAAGACATCATCATCATCATCCGAACAAATCGCTCACACAACCATTGAACATTTTCTCCATTCATCTTAACAAATGCATACATGAACTCAGATAATGTGCAATGTTTTCCCACATTGATTTCAATAAACATAAACCAATAATATCCCAACAAAAAAAAAATCAAAATTTCACATAACAAATAGTAACATATAAGGTTGCAACCCTAAAACAGATTAATTATGCATATAATGGATTCCAAATGATATGAAATCTTGAAATAATTGATCATACCTATGAAGAAAGTGAGCAGGACTATAGGGCGATCGGTCGCCCGAGAAAACAGCAGAGAAAAGAGAATCAATATCACAAGGCAAGCAAAGCTGATCAGCTGATCTTTTCCTACAAAACTTCTTGTGATGTCTATCACTTAAGAAGTAATTTCTTAAAGGAGGAGCATGAAGTAATGCCTGTAATACAGAATTCATAAAACAAGTACTACCCAAATTATTCAAACCCCTTAATCCCAAAGGATACACCATTTTTGACCTTGGATCTCTCCTTAAAACAACCAATTGTTTTGATTTCATCAAATCCATTTCAACACATAAAACTTTTCTCCTACTACTATTACTATTAACCTCTGATTTTTTCAATTCCTCAAATTTTTGTGACATCAAAACCCTATCAAAATCAGGATCATACACCTGATCACAACACACACAGCAATATAATTCTGCTCTTTCAAGATCAACAGCTATTTCATGACCATTATTGTTGTTAGAATGCAAATGGGCATGATTGTTTTTCAAATCTGAAGTTAAACAACAAGAAATTGTGGAGCAAACCAAGCAAATGTAAAATCTACCCTTATACCCAAAACAGAAATCACATCTGGGTACCTCCTTTTTATCATTTAGTAGAGATGATTTATCATTTGGGGTTGATTTCAAGTAATTTTGGAGTTGGGTATAGAAATTTATCCCATGTTTAAGCTTAAAAGTAGAGAGATGTTTACATGGCTTTGGAACAAAAAAAGATGGGTTCTTTGTATACATCTACAACAAGATTTGATTTTTATCAAGGAAAAAAACAAAGATCTAAATCAAATGAAATAGGAGTAACACCTTTAATCAATGATTGAATCAATAGCAATACTAATAGTATATCAAATAATCAAAAAGTAGTGATCTTGGTTGAAAAAAATAAGAGATAGAAGAAAAGTTAGTAGTCTATTTAGGACTTTTCTGGGCAAAGGAGGAGGAAGGAGAAGAAGAGGGGGGAGCTATGGTGGGTGGTGTGGTCTAGGACTTTAGGTGAGGTCATTTGGGTTGTGGGGCGGTCACTTCCTACACATAATAGGAATAGGGCACTTCTCAATTTCTACTTGCTAATACCTTTGCCTTTTTCCCTTTTTCATGGGGATGTAGTATTTTTTATTTTTTATTTTTTATTTTTTATTTTTTACTTTTTTGAAGATAGTGTTTGTGGTTACTTTTTTCTTTGATTAGGGATGTATGTAATCAAATTGATAATTTCATGGGTAATAATTTCACAAACACAAAAACATTACATATATATTATATAGGTTTGGAAAACCTATTAGGGGAAATTGAAAGAATCAAACTTTTTGAAGTCTAAGTTGTTGGGTGATTTATAATCTTTTAATCATAATTACTAGGTATCATTATATAATTCTATGATTTAAGAAAATAAATTATTTTGTGGTATAGTGTTAAGAAATAATTTATTACCCCTGATATTTAGGAAATAAATAATTTTTTCATATCTGGATCGAAAGAAATAAATAATTTAGTATATCTTGTTTTTAGGAAATAAATAATTATGGTGTATCGTGTTTAGGAAATTAATAATTTGTCAATTGCCATATGTAGTTATCAAATAAATATTCATTTCATTCATTTGTTAGATAGTAAGTCTCTTGAGAGAGACAGTCTCTTTTAGAAACACATCTTAGACGTAACCTATTTTGTTTTTATAATCTAAAAACAAAAAATAAATGCACAAAGTTGTTACACACGGGTTCGAGAAAATCGTTTATTCTTCTCTATGAGCATAGCGTGTGATTTTACATCAAAAAAGAGCATTGTTCAATTATTCATCTACACATTTATCTAATTATCTTCTCAACTATCAATATATTCAAATCATCCATAAACATTAAATCAAATCGTTAACATTCGATTAGCATGTAAGATTTAATGCTAACTTGAATTTGATAATTTTTCATCTAATACTTAGAATACGAATAAAAATTAAAGGTAAATGTATTTTCTTTTCAAATTGATTCTTTAAAAAAATTTGATGATTAAGAACTCGATTTTTATATTAAAAACAACAATTGTAATATGTTAAATGAGTTAATGCATATGGTTATAATGTCTACTTATAGTTTCATTCATTTAAAATTGATATTTTTTTTATGAAGGTTCATACTGAAAAAAAAAAAAAAAAAAAAAAAAAAAAAACTGATTATAGAGTTTATTAAAGAGAATAAGATTGTTAAAAAAGACAACAATATGATTTGCTTTTATGGAGGTAAACAAAATCAATTGAATTGAAGTTGGTAACTTAACCTTTTGAACTTGGTATTTTGACATGTTGAAGATGGTATTTAACTATTTTAACCTATTCTAGTTGGTATTTCAACTTATTGAAGTTGGTAATTTAACCTGTTTATGATTTGCTTGTATGGAGGTAAAAAAACATATTAAAGTTGGTACAAAAACCTATTGAAGTTGGTATTTTGACAAGTTTAAGTTGGTATTTTAACATATTGTAATTTGTAATTTGAACATGTTGAAGTTGGTCTTTCAACCTATTGAATTTGGTACATTAACTTGTTGACATTGATATTTTAACAAGTTCAAGATGGTGTTATAGCCTGTTTAAGTTGATGTTTTAACCTATTGAGTTTAGTATGTTAAATGTTGAAGTTGGTGTTTTAATCTATAAAAGTTGGTATTTTAACTTATTAAAGTCAGTGGTTTAATATATCGAAGGTTGTAGTTTAACCTATTGAAGTTGGTTGATTATTATTTTGGTAAAAAAGTGATAAGTTATATTAATGAGTTACAGTTTTTGTATCGTGGTAGAAATCCATTGAATTGAGGAATGAGATTAAAAGAATTAACTCAAAAACAAATTTTTGACAGATCCGATTATGTGTCGGGAAGTGTGCCTTATGCCTTTATGCTATTTCACTGTCGATTGCATTAAAAGTCGCTTGAATGCTAAAATCAATTAAAATTAGTAAACATGCTTTAAAAATTATGAAACTTGATACCCAGGTAATTGATGCCTTCTGAACACAGGCGTGACGTCGGATTGTCAATTTAAAATTTTTAAAATGTCCAAAAAGGACTGTAAAGTTACTGATTATTTTTTTAACATTAAGAATTATTGGGTTTTATGATCTAATCGTGTAATATTATAAAGTATAGTGATGCCTTGCTGGCATAGAGTGGATTCAATGTGTGAACACGTACTAACATGTGATTTTTGTATGGGTGTGTGTGTTTAGGACCTCAATTCATATGAGGCGGAGATACGCGTACGTGAGGTTCTTGTGTTGGATTTTCGTGCTACTAAGGTGCACGCTTAGACCATACTTTTGTAATTGGTTATGTAAAGTAATGTTGTATTCATTCTATGATATGATGTTGTGTATCACTTGAGGCTTAGACACCTCAAATAATCATAATGGAGTTTAACTTGGAAATTGAAGATGATTGAGTATATTACTTCTATGGGACTGTTAAATTGGATTTTGAATTATTATTCATTCCCATGGCATGCATTTTTGGATCATTACGGTCACTATTGGGGGTATGCATACTTTACCTTTGACGACCCGAACATGACGGGCTACGTCTTAGGTTGGAGGTTGTCTAGGAATTAGCTCTCCCATTTGTATTCCTCTAAATTTGGTAACACTCTGGCAACCAAAACAATATGAGCAACGACATGAGCTAGGAAATTGGAAAGTCGAATATGAATTAAAATGTTAGAGTCTTTGCATGCTAGGATGAACTCATTGCTTGTATGTAACCTATATCATGCACTGTATGAAAAGTCTCTGACGTGTACTTCTTTATGTTCTTTGAAACATGCAATGATATTGTCATTCGAAAACTAGCAGGTTGATTGCAGGTGGGATTGGAAGAGTGAGAATTAGACATTAGAACCCGTAGTTGAGCAATCTGATACACTTGACTTTTGTTACATGTTTAATGAACATTAATTTATTCTTCAATCGCAAGTACTTTTACATTATAAAAACTAATTGGTTTGATGAGGCCAAAAGGTTCTCGAGTTGTAAACGTTTTAGACATCCGCTGACTTATTTATTATTGTTGTCATTTATTTATTTCTTTGTTTTTAGAACGTCGTCGGTCCTAGAAATCGGTTTAACTTAAATGTTCAACATGTTACCCGTAATGCATATTTACATGTGAATATTCGATTCATTTTAACTCGAATATTACAATTGGTATCAGAGTCAGCGTTCTTAGATTGATAAAGAAATAATATTGAACTTAGAAGAGAGATAGGGGGATTAATTAGTTTGGATGTAATTATTTAATGTGATCTTGTGTTGTATACTTTATGTAGTGGGCCGCTAGGGCTACCAATTTGCTAAGTTTTAAGTTTTTCATTTAAGCTTTATATTTGAAAGTAAATTTTTGTTTATTTGTAACCTAGGAAGTATGGAAAAGGAAAGTCACCTTTGAAACCCCAAACTCCCGATACCCTTAACATCGAGAGTAATACCAACTAAGAAGGTGCATGGAGAGAGATTGAAAGATTAGGTATATGAAAATTTTGGGGACGCAAGGATTGAATGAAAATTGGACAATCAAAGGTAGATAAGGTGTGCTATGATTTAGAGGCTGACTTGGTAAGGTTTGGGCGATTTTCAAGTACCAAGGGAAATCACAGGTTAACGAGCAAAGACTCAAGTTAAAAAAATCTTTCTAAGGAGACTCTAGCCTAGAGGTCCCCTAACCCACCAACAACGACAACGAACCCATATAAGAAGCTCTTAGGGACAATGATGAGTAAAAACCTGATGCACCTGAGTTCGCACTTGAACCACAAGTTGAGGAAGAATCTGAACCAGTACTAGAGGGGCAAGCTAACTTGGGGGTATGAGAATACCGACAATAAGGTAATGGAATAGGAATCATTGTGAGAAAGCCTTAATGTCACATAATTATTAAAAGTAGACATCTAATTACATGAACATCAAAAAATAATCAAATTTTGACTTAAACCCATAAATATTACGAATAAATAAGGAAGCCCAAAAATATTAATCCCCTAAGTCAATTTATAGAAGTGAAATTCTAATGGACATCAATGGAGGGAGATACTTTAATGAAGACGATGTTGACAATTAAGGCCAATAGTTGAGGATTTTTTAATTATTTTGTTTGGGTTGTTTTTACTGGGTCAATAGGCTGGGCAGTTGGGAAGTTAGGTTAATTACTAAATACGTGCTATAGTAATGTTTTTAATGATAATCAAAGGTAATTCTAAGTGTTTAGTAGGTCATCTTTTGGGTAAGTGATCAAATTCCGGTAAAGTGGTTGTATCGCTAGCGTTTTTAGAAATGTGAAGGTTCTTGTTCCCCAAATTACAAGTTTGAGGTTATTGATTTTAAAAATCCTAAACTCAAAGGCTGTAATTGGAAAAATATTCTATGTTAAAATACCAATTTATAAGTCCAACTTTATTATGTTAAAATTAGAACGTTGTTATGCTTATACACATATTGTAATACTAAAACTCCAATAAACTAACGAGTGGAGGCATGTTGGAGCTACATGTGGTTGGGTGTGTGCTGAGTAAAGTGGGGAATATTTTTTAGCAATGTTGTTACTGTTCTTGTTCATTGCTACATTGAGGTTGTTGTTATGCTCTTTCATTTCTATATAGAGGTTACCTCGTTGTTGATGTCGTTGTCTTAAAGTTGTCGTTATTGTATTTGCCATTTGACTGTTGCCTCTATTGTTTGTTGTTTTATTGTTGTCACTGAGAAATTTAATCATGATTTAGCATATTGTCTTTGTTTAGTTGGGTCTTTCATTGTTATCTCAATTTGCATACAAATATCAAAATATTGTAACTTTACACTGCTTGTATGACGATTGGTTGATGCTCTAAATTTATTATTTATATGACTTGGTCAAGTACAATGATAAATTAATGGTAAATGTAATAATTTACTCTAAGTTGTTGAAGGATTGGTATAACCTTACTCTAAGTTGTTGGGTGATTTATAATCTTTTAATCATAATTACTAGGTATCATTATATAATTTTATGATTTAAAAAAATAAATTATTTAGTGGTATAGTGTTAAGGAATAATTTATTACCCCTGGTGTTAAGGAAATAAATAATTTTTCGTATTCGGATCGCCAGAAATAAATAATTTATATATCTTGTTTTTAGGAAATAAATACTTATGGTGTATCGTGTTTAGGAAATTAATAATTTGCCAGTTGCCATATGTAGTTATCAAATAAATATTCATTTCATTTATTTGTTAGACAGTAAGTCTCTTGAGAGAGACCGTCTCTTTTAGAAATGTATTTCAAATGCAACCCATTTTGTTTAATAATCAAAAGACAAAAATAAATGCACAGAGTTGTTACACACGGGTTCGAGATATTTCATCGAAAAAAAGCATTGTTCAATTATTCATCTATACATTTATCTTCTCAATTATCGATATGTTCAAATCATGTATAAATATTAAATCAAATCGTTAACATAAGATTAGCTTCAAAACAAAAGATTAGCATGTAAGATTTAAGGAAAATTCCACATGGTAACATCCAGTTTTAATGTAATGCTAGTGGTAGCACATTTTTAAGAAAATTCCACATGGTAGCATCCAGTTTATGCACTATCTAATTGCCGTAGCATTTTCCGTTATGTTCTTGTTAGATTCTGTTAATTCATCCTTTTGTAAGTTTTTTTTTTTCCACATGGTAGCATCCATTTTTTGTTTAATTCACCATTTTAATGTTTAATTCACCATTTTATTGTTTAATTGATTTAATTCATTAACGCT